>JAZGTJ010002033.1:0-46511 GCA_036877575.1 Botia almorhae
ATCTCTGCCCTCCTTTATTCAAACCAGCCTGCTCTGCCCTTCCCACTGCAGGTGTGTGACCCATTTGCGTCCTTTTGTGGAGATTCACGCGGTGCCACGTGGGCAGGTTGGGAGGTGCTGAAGGACGGGCCCCAGTAAGCTGACTGATGGGTTGTACTTTGTTGTACTTTCAGCCTTGAAAATGCACCGGGGGAGCTTCTGCAGAGTGAACTTCTCCAGTATGCTTCGCCAGCAAGCATTACAATCAGCACTTCCTCTCTGCCCACTCTGCCAGCTAGATCAGGACAGGAAATGAGATTTCTGGCAATCAGACAGTCAGACATCCTCTTGTCTTCTGTTTCCTCTTGCCTGTTTAACAGTGAGGAACTGGACCGCTCATTAGCACTGAGTGCAGCAGGAAATGTTCCTCAAGGTGAGCTCTGGCATCCATAAAGCCCAAATGTTCTCTCTTACTCGGGTGATTTTTCACAGTTTAGAGAAGTTTGAGCCTCTTTGTGATTATCTGCATTTCTCAGAGCTGCGAGGGTGTTAGGCTGAGACGTTTTGCAAAGAGAGCGAGAGAGACAGAGAAAGAGAGAGAGAGAGCAACCAACACTTTGAGAAATTGTCTGGAGCCTGTACAAGTGTAAGATTTACCCAGTATATTCCTGCTTCATAAATACTTAATAGAAACTGACTCTGTGCTTATAATGAGAAATACTGCGGCTTTTGAAAGTGAGAGAAGAATATCTGCATTACGCCGCATCTTAATAATTGATGCAAACGGGACACTTACAGTAATCTGCTTGGAAAGACACAAATAAATGCACCATGTTAGCATGCTGGGAGACCGGGAAGTGTTGCAACACAGGTTGTTGTAACAGCATCAGTTTAATAAATAAGAAATAAGTTACAGCGTGAAATCAACATTGTACACGATCATCTCCCTTCTAAGATGGCAACAGAAGTTCTACGTTTTGTGTAGAAATATAACAGACTTAGTAAAAGTAAAATAAAGTTAAAACTGGATTGTGGAAATGGATTTGCGATCATGCTAATGGATGTTGAATCCGATCTGGTATCATATGAATTAGCAGTAACATCCAGAAGCTTTTCACCTTTACTGTATGTCTTGTCTGGCTGAACGTGGAGGCTGTTTTATAACTCTATTTCCTACTAGACCCACAAACACTATATAATGAGACACACACAAACGCGAACACACAAACTGTTCGTTTTATAACCATTAGACTATGTTTAATGCTTTTGTTATACATTTGTATTCAAATTCATGTACATTTGCTCAGTGTTTAAAATAACAGCAGGATTGGCATAATGATAACTTCAAACAAGTACATTTGATTGCCACAAAAAAAATCATGCGCAACATTTAAAGTATCCACGTTTGTGTATTGTTACCACCCACCTCATTCCATTACAACCCACCCTGGTGTAGGTAGTAACAATAGCACATTTTGTACTTGACATTAATTTACACAAAGATAAAAAGTAGGTTTCAATGGTACTGTGTAGCAGATAAACATGGGAATATTAAATCAAAGTTTTAGGCATTCTGAGTTACAGACGTTGAAACAGAAGCGTTACTATGGTCCTCCTTCTCCCCTTCGGAGCCAAATTGAAGCACAGCGCAAATCGAAGCACAGCACAATGGTGTTTTTGGCACCATTAATGGGCATTTTTTATAATCTTCTAACAGGAATGCTGTTGCCAAAAATCTGTGGATACCAACCTGGCTGTTGTGAGGTGACACTAAATAAATAAAGTTGGAAGCAAAAGGTGCTAAATACAAACTGTTGACACCGTAGGGAGTTACATTGGACGCTCTACAGGAACAACTGATGGTTGCCACTATTTCTAAACTCTAATGGTTATTTTCTCCTAGCTATGATAAATGAGTCATGCCTGTCTCCCGTCAGCTCACCCTGAGGACAGAGGCTGTGGTACGACAGCCACGGGTCAGGCTGTCCGCTATGCCACTATCTGTCTCCCTGTGTGTGTCCAACTACAGAAGTGTCAGTGACAAATCACACCATGCTGGCTTCACTACTGACATAAGAATGTAAAAATATACAGATGCGCATGTAGTGCATGGTGCAGCAAATGCAGTATGAGGCATGCTGGGCAAGCTGATGCTGTTTTGTCATTAGATTGCACACAGTTTCTAAATGTCATCTGTTTGGATTGTCACATATCATTCAGGATGAAACTGGTCTGGTTATTTTAGTTCTGAATCTTCATTTCACTGGGGCAACACAATCTCATGACTATTCTTAACTATTTTACTTCTGAGGGATATGATGGCTAATTCGTGTCAGTTCGTACAATCTCATTTGTACGTTTTTGTTTGCACTGCTTTTGCCCCAGTGAGGGCCGGGTTTTTAGCTTTTCTAAAAAAAAGTCTGTTTTTCTACAACTCACGTCGCGCGAATTCGTAAAATAGGTATGTTTTCCTGTGAGATCAAGTTAACTGGGGTAAGTAATGTTGCTATGCTCCTGAATGGGATTCCTATTTAAAAACAGACGTTCTGCCCAACGGTCAGATGATGATGCAAAACATAGAAAATGGCAACTTACGTTTGCTTTGCAGGTGTTTAATTGTCAACATATAAATCACCTAACAAACTGTGGAGGATAAATGATGTTTGTTTTGCAGGTGATTTTCAGCTGATTATCTGTTTTACACGCCTGTCTATGCAAACATTTGTTAAACGGGTCTTATTATCACATAAGGATTGAGTGTTTTAAAGCACAATGGTGATAACTCATGACGTGCTTCTTCCCCAGATCTCATTCAGGCAAATATCATTTTTTTTTAAATGAATATTCAGTAAATAAGTCCGTGCATAGATAACATCAACACTGTTTTTGCCGTGTGGTCTGGAAAGGCTTTTGATTAGAGTTTAAAAACAATGTTTTCTGAGATATGTGTACCAAAGCAAAGAATTATGGCTAAGCTGAACTGATCCAATCTTGGAACATTATTAAACTTCAGCACATAATAATTAAGACTTCAGAAAAGGCTGAGTTGTCTCTAAAACACCCAAATTGCTTATCATACTCACTATATACACACTCACACACTCTTAGCCAGAAATGAGGGTCATTCTGTTTAAGTGGAGCCTTTTTCTATTTCTGTGATAAACAAAAATGCAAGCACTGCTGGTTGGCAATGTGCTGTTAATGTTTAATTTATTCCTCGAATACCTTTTTAATCTTCTGTTTAAATCCTTATCCCTAATTTTCTTAATGAGACTATTTGGCTGAGCCCATCGTAAGACCGACTGTATTAGCCAAACTGTTCATGAAAATGTATATTGCTCTTTTCAATATATTTAACAGTGTATAATTTCAAAGACAAAGGCCAGTTATCTAATAAACAGCATGTGAATTATTTGAATAATGTCATAATTATTATTTTAAAAAGGGAATAAACCAAGCCAAAGAAAACAACATTGTTTCAAGTTTCAGCCTCTTGCGAAGTTCTCCAAATTTTTACAGACAACACTTGTCCCAACAGATTTAGTATTTAAAGACGGCTGATAAGTACAACTTTTAATTCATGCTGACGTCTGGAGCCCAAGATGAAAGAAATAAAAGTTAGATATGTGTTAAATAATTTGGGTTGAGTGGAGGATGTGTCACTGTTTAAGGGAACGTGACAGTTTGCTGTAGCTACTGTTGTTTGCTGCGAGCATGTAGCTCTGTTACTGTGCCTTCTCTGTTCCTTTGAGAGAGTTGTGATGGAGTAACAGTGTGAGCTATCATACCACATGTTGGGATCCATTTGAAACCCTGTATAAGCTTCAATGGGTCACATAGAGTGTACTGAATGAGCAGTGAACTTTGACCTTGCAGTCCATTGCCTCCCATTCACTGCATCTGTGCATATTTGAAGACTACAGAATAAAGTAACAGTATCTTACTGCAAACACACACATGTACTCACACACTTACAGACAGGCTGCTTTGATTCATGAACCCCCGACCAAAGCAACTCTCCCCTCTTCACCTATCATCACTGCGGTAACTATGGCAACCACATCATCCTCACCAATCTCTCTCTATTTCTCTCTTGCTCTGTTCCTGCTCAGTATTCTTCTCATACTGATGCTACAGCACGTCCTCTGATTGTGTAAGAATCTTATTGTAGTTGTTATAGATGATAGTGGGTCTCAGGAAATGCAATGAACTGCAATTTAACACCGTGTTGCTCATTGAAACCCACTGTCTTTACACAGTTAATGGTTTCTTTGGAAAAACCAAAAGTGATTATAGCTTTTGCAAACCCGGTTCTTCAATTTCATGGTTTACTTACAAAAATCGAAGCACCCCTAAGCAGAACAGATGGATGTTAAAAATAAACATAGCTAAAAATGAACAAACAGTCCACTAATAGATACCGATAACGCAAAGATATTTTACTGATGCAAAATTCTGAATTTTTTTATATTTTACTGATGCAAAATTTTGAATTGGAATAGACTTTTTTAGCTTCTTAAAGAGACAGTTCATCTAAAAATGAAAACTTGAAAGGCATAATTGTTAATATGGCCTCGTGTCTTTTCAAACCTGTTTGCATACATTAATTATTCTGTCGGGCACAAAGTGAGTTAGGGAGAATGTTAACGATGTCAAACACCATCAAATATTATATGGATACTGGTCCTAGCATGGAAGCCTTGGGCACTATAATATAAAGTGTTCTTAAGCATATGTTAGCATTTTCAAAAACACAAAATGAAAGTTAAATGACTGAAAATTGTGAAATCTTTTGTACCTTGTACTTCTGTATGCATATTATTTTGCATATCAGTGCAGTGATTGGTTACAGCATGACGCATATTCTGCCTAACATCACCTTTTGTGTTCCACTAGAAAGAGTCGTACTGGTTTAAATTGATTTAAGGGTGAATAAATGTTGACAGACTTTTTTAGTGAACTATTCCTTTAATCCAGCAATTATACCCTTGGTCTGCCAATTACTACCAATGTCCACGACTGTGCACACATTTGAAATTGTTAATGTGGTTTGCTTCTTTATAATAGCTTTAGTCCTGTTGGCTGTGTTCAAAGAGTGCTGACACGCTGATGCGGTTTGCATACATGTGTGTGTGTGTGTGTGTGTGTGTGTCATTTTACTTTCCTCACTGTGTAAATTGAATTGCATATTTTGATTTCTTTTCTGACCCAGGTAAATGTATTCCACGGCTGTCTGGTAGGCAGTGAAGTGCTGCATTCGTCTGATGATAGATGGCACACACTTACAGAATGCCATGTCACTGCATTTGATTTCAATGTGTAAATAAATTAATGCAAAAATGCTTTAGAGGCAAAATGTTTGTGTTTTGCTTCTGTGTGCAAGCATATTGCTAAAAAGTAAACAGTAATGAATATAGGTGTGCGTGTGTATGCGGGGTCATTGTACGATTCCAGGGGACCTGATTGAAAGGGGATCTGTAATTATCAGAGGGGACCACTGCTATATATCTATATGTCTATATGTCTGTCTATATAAGTTATGCTTATTTGAAAATGTAAAAATGCAGAAAGGTGTGTGCAATGGTTAAGTTTAGGGGTGGCATGAGGGTTAGGGGAGAGAATGTAGAGTTTGTACAGTATAAAAATCATTATGTCTATGGGGGGTCCCCACAAAGATAGCTCTACAAATATGTGTGTGTGTGTGTGTGTGTTTGTGTGTAAGAGAGAAAGAGAGAGAGAGAGAAATGGAGCACTGTGAACAATGTGGCTCTCCATTTCTGCAGCAAACGAAAGCACTTAAGATACATTCAAAGTGCTCCCTTTAAAGTCAACAGGCTCTTTAACAGCAAAAGCATTTAGAAATTGTTGCTGCTAAACCATTCATTTGGAAGGAATTGTTGTTTTTGAGAATCAACCTACGTTCCTACACAAGCGTTCAATTAAATGGAGCACAGATTTTATTGAATTCAAGATTGCCATCTCCAGGTGGATTTTGGGTAAAAGTGTCTGTAAGCATCAAAGGAACTCAGTCAGTCATAATATTTTCCATTTCTACCCTTGAAAACTCACATTGGTGGAGGAGATCAAGCTAACAGCATGGATTTGGCTCTTCAAAGCTTTACTGCAACAGAGACAAATTTGACAATGTGATTGGACGTCGCAGATGCACTTGTGGAAATGTTTGTCGGGGACATCTGCGCCTTAGTACGCAAAAACTCTCTTAAAAAAGAGAGTGGATTAAGGATACCGTTTTCTATGTGCATAGTGCATAAAAAGTCAAAATGTTCAAATAAGCAGGGAATAAGCAGACAAGTATGTGAATTCTAGCCGGGCTCACAGCTAGATACAGTCTTAAGAGACAGTTCCAGGCAGGGACTCACCTGTATATGATGCAGGCACTGTTACGACATGTGTCACAGTTGGCTGTATCTTGCCCCGTTCGATATGAAAGTCTGTGGAAAAACAGTGCACGATAAATATAGTGTCCGAAAACAACAGAACTAAATATCAAAAACATAAACTGTATCTTTATTTTCAGATGCTTCCAAAAAGCAAATACAACCTGCTTTGTCATCCGAACTTGATCACCACCTTCAACCTCGTATAATAAAATGTAGCATTTTGGTTTCGAAATCTGATTGGATGAGCTGCAGAGTACATGTAACATATCTGATATATGCACACCTGTTTAACACACGGTTTAATTCAAAATCAATCTGCCAGTTTGCTACATTCATTTGCTACTGTAAACAGCCTACGGTTAGGCTAATGAACTATTTTACTTAAGGGATGAATTATTTATTGTGATTCTTTTTACTGATATTACAGATCACCCCGTAACAATGTTAAAGTCGCTGTAATGTACAACCGCTTGTAGCTCATTGCTTTATTCTGTCTTGCGCCCACGTTCTCAATGCATTATTTCATGATGGAAGACGCTAGCATTGAGTTCTCTGTTTCTATCCACTGTTCATTTGTGGCCCTTGGGCTGCAGGGTCATTAATGTATGTAGGGAAATGATGGATCATGCACTATGTCTGGCACACTTCAAGTGCTTTTGATATAATATTTGTGTGCTGTTGTGACATCGTGACACATGCCTCGCATATTCTCCGGAGACAACACCAGGGCTGTACCCACTAGCCACGCAGTTATGCATTTTCATTAAAGCTTAATGAAGGCCTATTTGGACCCCTTATCCCTCTGAGCTCTCAAGTGTCAGGATGGCCATTGATATTCTGCATTCAGTTCGATCTAACTGTGCTGAGGAGGTTACAGAGAGAGACAGCAGCTACACGCATTATCTGCAAACAGAGGGACTTCAAGAGAAACAGCGTTTTGCTGCAGCCATGCAGCAGGAAAGAACATCATTTGTACTGAGCTTTTACTTTACTCATTTAAGGATGTAAATAAATGATGTTTTTACCCATCAGCCCAGAATTAGGGCGCCAAAGTAGAACAGATCGGTACTTACTTAAATCAGTGTGTTCACTGCAATTTGAAATAAATGTGAATTGGATGGGATTAAACTCTTCATTATGGTAGAAACCCAAGAGAAGAGCAATTATCCTAAAGGTGAGGGGGTGCAAACATAACTAAAGTGTAGCATGAGAACAGGGGACTGCTGGTGGTAAAGGTGACCCCACAAATGTGATGTGATGTGATCCAGAGGTCTGTCAGATTTGCATGCGACTTTGTGTGTGTTTAGAAATCAGTATTGAGCAGTAACAGTATCGATGCTACTAAATATTTTTAAAATAGCTTGTTGTTTGTTAAAACTGCTTTTAACAAAAAGGTGACTTGACTTTAATGTAAGTATCTTAATTATAAAAAACTTTTAAAGTAGTTTTTCCAATACCATTAGCACTGACGTTAAGTGAATCAATGTTGGGTCACATGGCGCTCTCTTCACACACACACACAGTGTATATAAATGGTGAGTGTGAAAGTGCATGTAGTGTTTATAGTGTGAATGTGTGTGCGCGTGTCACTGATGGTGCCACATTGGTGCTGTGCGTTGTCCCTGAGAGCTGGATCTCAGTTATTGCAGACATCAGCTCTGTTGAAAGACACAATCTGCCCTCTCGCTGGAGGTGCGCCCTGAGAGAGCATTGTGGCTACGTTCCTGGAATAACCTGTGAAAAACTGACACTGACAGCAGAAGCATGCCCCACATTACGCACTCTGTAATAATGTGCTAATGTTTCTCTATAGCGTGAATCCGCAGTGGTTCGGCAAGTCATTGAAATTCTGTGTATGCCATTAGGACACACCCGTGTTTTCACATACTAATGAAAATAAAACGTGACCATGTCTGGCCAGTGGCAGCGAATAAGCCAAAGATACTTCCATAGAAATCCTTCTGTCGCCTTCCAAACCACTAAATAGGTTATGGATAATTTATCTATCGACCATTTATGATCAACTAAATATAGCAGAATCCATTTTTACATTTACTTACAATTTAAGGGAGGCTTCTCTATGCAAAATGCAGTAGCATAATGTTAGGATGCTGTGGACCATTGCTAGGGTGTTGCTATGCAGCTGCTAGGCTGTTCTACACAGCAAAGTTTAAAACAGAGTCAGGGATTTGTTCAAATCCTTGGCAACCATCACTAATAAGCCTCATTGATTGTTACCTAATTGTGTTGTCAAGGCCAGGAAACGCGCTAGAACAGTGCAGGAATTCAAATAGCCCAAAGCAAAGCTTGCTTCACAAAATCCCATTGTCTTCTAGACACTGGCAATCTGTCGCCAGTCTGGATAGGCTGCGGAAGTCATTGACACGCTAATGAGCCAGTCGTGCTAATGATTAAACGGCAGTTCAGGTGGTTGGATCTCCATTTGGATACATCACCAACTGTCCTTGGAAAGCACCGCATGAAGAAAAGCCTGCCATCATCTATAATTGTGAGATGAGCCTCAGTGAAGGAAACAGAATGTGTGAAAGCGCTTGTGGAGAAGGTGATGTATTGTTGCTAATTGGAGAGCTCAACAAAGCTGAAGTAACAGGAGATCTTTATTTATCCCTCGCAGAAAATTATCTTCCAATTGCTTCCCTTAAAAACCAGGAACACATTAGTAAAGCCTTATAGTTTATGACCCCCTATAGTCACAACTTGGAAATGTAAAAGTACTGTATCAAGAACTGTACCAAGCTAATACTAAAACTGAATCAAACAATATTTATACTGCTGTAACTTTTTTCTACAGCGCAAAAGAAGTTACGTACAAAAAGACAACAAAACACCATACAATATACATTTACACTGGAGTGATTTAGTGTAATCAAAGGGTCTTGCAGATGTACTGCACTGCATCCATTTGAGAAACACATTGAAGAAACAACCTAAATCCTTATGAGCAGGTGTATGTGGTGCTTGCAATCATAAATTCATGGGTTCGATCCAAGAGAGCTCACAAGAAATGAAAGAACAGTTAATGGTTCTGTTTCTTAGGTCCCTGCAGCTCAACTGGTACTGCATAGTGCTATCAATGCCAAGGTCATGGGTTTGATTCCCAGAGAAAACAATGTATACACTCACTGCAGTGTAAGTTGCTAAATGCACAGAATACTATTACATACTGGCTTTGTAATGTTTTTCTGTCACAAATTGCTACCGGCAAGGGGACAATACAACTCTATCAGCTAAAAGCTGGCTGAACACGTAAGGTCTCTACCTCTGGTGTACCAAGCGCATCCATGCCAGGCTCCCGAGTGCTTGGCATTTTAAGCTCTGCCCAGCCTGGCTGTCAGCAGCGTGCAGATGCTTTGTTTGCATTAAAAGCTCAGCTCTCAGACAGAGAGGAACATCAAAACCCGGGCCATGGCTGGTTTAACCCAGGGAGACTGACTGAGCTTTCATGTGCCCACACTGAGCCACTCATCGTATCTGTGCTCTGCTGCTCTGATGACACCTAGCATGTGGGAGCGCTTGCACGGATGTCCTACCTCTAATAATAGCCCACATACTCATTGTGGAAGATGGTAGCTTCATACACACAGAAACAGACACACTTTCTCCTCTGGAAGATGAAAGGCCGGACTGACGAGGCACTGCTAATTGAGGCTGGTTTTGTGTTCTGAAAATATGGTCTGCTTTTTCACTCCTGGCTCGGGATTAAAAAGAACTCTGCCGCTCCTTAGACTGTTAGTTAGGCTTTAGGGCCATTATCAGCTCAATGCAATGTCTGAAGGATGGAGAGTGCTGAAAGAGTGCTGAGGGTTTTTAGAACAGACCCACAGCATTAAAGTGACCAATTAGGCACATTTCACGGAGCGTTCAAAGGTTTTTTTTAATAGTTTTAATGAATTTAAATATAGCCAGACCAGTCCATCTACTACTGTAATATGCATATATGTATGTATGTTTGAATGCATATACATACACTGTACATACATATACATGTACTGTATATATTCCTAATTTCATGATTTAAATGCACAAATGCATGTGCTGTTGCTATAACCGCTGGACCATTAAGTGCATAAATTGCCCAACATTTATATTACACTTAACTGTTCATACTACAAAACATCCAATTATACCCAAAGTTATAAATAAAGCGATTCTTTTAAATGCATTTTTACAATTAATGAACTTTACAGTAAAGCTGCTTTGAAGCAAACTGTTGCCTTGAAAAAGGTGAATTGACTTCACTATTTGTTTGAAGCTGCGATTTGGTTATATAAATATATAGTCAGCATGTGCTGCATACTTCAGAGTGAGTGAGCGGTACTGTGTTCTGTCCTGTACTACACATATCCAGTTTAGTAGACAAAAGAAGTATCATAATTTCTATAGATGAAATAAGAAGCATGGTAATAAAAACAGTATTGTCAATATTGCTGAACACCAAACATCAGCAGTCTTGGAAAGCCACATGTTCAATCAGATTAGAAGACCGGACCTAAGTATAATATAATCTATAACATAAAATTCAAGTGGACTGGGTTCCAACAAAGCAGTGTGAATGCAAAGTGGACTGAGACAAGATCACAAAGTGGACAAAAAAATCCATAGTACAATGTGAATGCAAGAGAACTTAATTTAGCAGAGGCCTGAATTTTGTCTCTTGAAACAGTTTTAAATGTAAAGAATAACTCTCTGGAAACAAAACTTAGTCTGGAGACAGATGATAACAATCAAAGTTTGCAGCTTTGAACAAACACTGTTGAACATGATAACTACTGTTTCAATGTAATTTGAAGTCTTTGTTGTATTATTTCTGATATCTACACAACAGTAGCATGTTAAGTTACTGTACATGGTTATCATATTGCAATTTAAAGCACACCATACATTTCCTGGCCAAATCATGCAGCCCTAATTCCTACCATTAAATGATTCTCAAAGGATTTGTTTCTTGAAGTATTACAGCTGCGAAATGAAACACTTTTCGTGATCAATACAGCTATTACAAATTAATTCCACATCTAAACTTGTGTCTAAGTGATAGTACAGTCAGTTAAGCATTTATTCACATTTACAGAATAATCCTCCATCTAAAGTGATAAATCTTATTTTAGTGGGTTCAGGTAACATAAAATAATTTCTTTGCCTTCTTTCATAGCTGTCTGTGCTGATTTAGAAATCCATTTGCTATGAATTATGCAAATCAATGCAAATCAATTAATAGCACAAATAGGCCACACCCACAAAAATCGGTGTCACACACAATTTACATGCTACAGTTTACCAACAGGTCGGTTCTGAGTGCTGGGTGGGTTTAGAACAGACTACCGTGATCTGCTAAACTTAACTGGGGCACTACAGCATCATTTCACCATTACAGACGCCAGAATCGACTGTTTTAAATGCAGAAAGTGTGCTGGCCTAAACCACACGTCTGGATATACGCTTGATTATAATGTTCTTGTCTATCATTTGATGTATTACTGCTGCAGTGATCAATAGACAATAGATAAATAGAAACAACATCATAAAACCCGTTTAAAAAGCAGACAGCAATTGAAAGTAAGGCCAATTTACATAGAAAGAAGGTGTGCGTGAAATGAAAAGAATACAAATTGCTTCATTTAAATACTCCATTTCAACATTTGTAGCACCTGGTTAAACTGGATTGCAGGTGGTTTGTAAATAACACACAGGTTTTTACATGGAAACACTGTGTGCAAAAGTGGCACGATTGTAATTTCTCCCGGCGGTATGTATTATTAAGGTAACCGCCCCACATAATATAAGACAATTCTTAAAACATCGATGCAAACATTATCAAACTTCCAACAGTTCTTGTTGGATGTCTACCAGGGATTCATCTATGCTAATATCTCCAGGACCCCGTTTTATCGACCTTTTTCTAAATAAACTGTCACGTCATGTCTAGACAGCTGAGCCAGGCACTTCTAAACCTCCCAGCGTCTCGATCAGAGACGTCCACTTAATGGAGGGGCATTATCATACATGAGGGGCACTGATTGTATCGAGTTCTTCCCCTCATTGGTCCAGCTGTCAGAGGGAAAGAGAGGTTGGCTCCATGTCTGTGAAAGGCATCAGGTACTGCGAATGCAGGCTCACATCTGACATTGAAGTGTCACTGTGCAAATGGCTTTTAACAGACTCTGAAACATCTTTTCACCTCATTTGCCTCTGAGGTTCCAATTTCAACAGTCACCGCAATCAACACTCCTGATTTTTGACACCCACGATAAGTATGGTTATAAAGGGGTATTTAGGTTGTACACAGTGCCAGTTTTAAAGCAGCATTATGGTGCTGACACCATAAACTGCTAAATTTGAATTTATGTTTGTAAATGTTGTTATGCAAGCTAAAATTCCAATGTATTTTGACAATCTAGTTTATACAGTTCTTAAGTAAACAAATTAACAAAATTAAACCACAACAGGACAAGGGAATTATATATGTATTACGCCCTTATAAATGTAAGGGCGTAATAAGTTGTCACATTTTTGTTAGGTTAAGTCGTGTTTAAAATGTGTTTTTGTTAAGTAATTTATTACTTATTAATATACGTTTTTATTTACATTGAATGTTAGCCAAAACAATGGTTTAACTTTTTGATTTTAGGTTACTGTACACTTTTTTACTGTACATTTTTGCTGTTTCGTGTTGTGTTCCATAATTGTTTTACTTTATAAATTTTGCGTAAATGAGGCTGTTAATAGCAAGTTCTGTGACAACTTAGCCCATATAGCGTGACAATGTGTTCGATTTAGTCCATGCCTTACCCTTCTCGCTGTGCTTCCCCTCTTTCCAGCTCCTGTATGACCCCCAACAGCACTTTGATGGTGTCTTGACTAGAACTGATCAGAGCCTCCATGGCCTGAAGCCTGGCTTTCACATTCCCATCTGCCCCGGGGAGAGCAATCAGCTGCCCCCCTGAGCCCTGCTGGGACGTCACGGTACCCGAGTTCTGAGCACCATGACAGTGAGCCTGCGTGTGGGCCTGGGAAGCACAGCTTGCTGAATGAGACAAAGCCTGAGAACGTGCTTGCAAGCCATTCAGCTGCGGAGTGTCTTTTTTGCGTTTGCAGCTTCCTGAGGGACTGTCCAGGCATTCCACTTGTGTCAAAGATGTCCACGCAATAGGGCCCGAAATCTTTGAGTAGTCACCTCTGACCTGCAGAGGTTGATCCATGTTAGAGGAGACACCCTTTGCACAGTTGAAACGCTTGCCTGCCTCTATTTCACTCTCACTGGATAATCCTTTGTGCTTGGCCCCGCTCCCTGGTACACTGCTCTCTCTCCTCGGCTCTGACTGATCCAAAGCTGTGTCCGTTTCTCCGCCCTGATACAACGGATCAGGGCAGAGCTTTCCATCCGAGCAGTCCGGCTCAGCACATAAGTCCATAGCGGTACTGCACTGTGGCGTACTGTGGAGCAGCACTCGGGTCTGCTGAACCCGGCCATCGCACCTCACTCGCTCCTTTCCACCCTTCACGTCACCCAGAAACCCGTTATTCTGATCCGGATAGCTTTCCACCAGGGCGGTGTGTTTGATGACGTTCGCCTTCTTGCGTTCAAAAGGGAAAGTCTGGTACCGTTTTTTCAAGTCAGGAGAGGTTTGAACACCTGTGCTTTTGGTGACGTTGGGGATGGACCTGCGCGCAGGCATGGTCATGTACCGTCTGTGAATCACCTTGCAGGAAACCGAACGGTCCCGGGCACCTCGGTGGGCGACCTCATTCTGAGCTTCGCAGATGTCTTTGAAGCGCACCTGCAGGGCTTTATTCCGCTTGCGTACTGCGTCCGCACGTCCGCCGCTCTCACCTGCCAGTGAAGGACCGCCGGACTCCGAGTCAGACTCTGAGCTTGACAGAGTGCACCGACCTGCCTCCTTACTGACCATAACTCCTGAGAGAGAGAGACAGAGAGAGAGAAAAGATAAAGGGCGTTTACACTTAATAAAATGGCAGTGATTGCAGCTCAGACACAGATGGCCTAGTTTTGTCTTTTCCTCAGAGCACAACATCCTGGCAGTCAAAGCTTGTTTTTTTTGTGTGCGTGTGTGTTTTGTTTAGCTGTGGAAGTCAGAGCTGACACAGTACGACCTGCATTAAAGCTGTCTCATTACACTCAAGCTTCATCTCTCTAATGCCAGTACATGGGAGATGGAGGCTAAAGCACAGACTGGAACGGGGCTTCTGAATCGGCAGATACAGTATGAAGTCGAACTCAATGCTTGGCGGCAAACAAGAGACCAGAATTAAGAGGAACAAAATAGTGTAAACACTCCTGACTGGAGTGACTGTTGTCACTTTAGCAACGTGGACCAGAATAAATTTTTGATGTAAATTTAAAATTGGCTGGTGGTGGACATACACATTAGCTAATGGATATTATGTGTACAAAACCAGATGGTGCTTTGATGTGCCACAAATAATTTGATAAGGGCTTTCGGTTTTGACTATGGGTTGCATATTTGACTGTATTATAAGGAAGAGACACTATATTTCTTGACATACTCGCTACAGAAATATGAAGCCTGCCCGCCTGTGCAACAAAACCACTGCAACGATGCTGGGGTGTCATGGCTGGTTGCCAGGGCATTGCTACTGTATGTAGTGGGATGAATTTGTTTAAATCCTTAACCAAAAGTATGTTCAACAGTATGATCAACAATAACAGTGATGCTTGTCTTAGCAAGCACCATTAATAATGATTTAAAAAACTGCTTAACGCCAACACAGTTTACAATAACTAATCTCACATCACCGAACACAAATATTATCAGGGACATAAATTCTACGTGCACGCTTTGTAACAAGTAGTGGCTGGGCCATATGATGTTAAATGTTTCGATGTGCTGATAAATACAGCGCCAAGACAGTTTCCATTCGGCCTCATATTCATTTCACTCGGCTCTGGTCCATCATTTATCATTAGTCATTGCAATACCTGGCAGACACAGTAACAGGAAAGAATACCAGCGGACACCTTGTCATCCGTCAGACGGCCGTAGTGTCTTTTGCTGTGTGATTTTCACTCGCAAGCTTATCGGCGTCCGGCGGTGTTGACAGTGATAAGACTCATCGTCCTTGAGTCATTGAACTGGCCCTCTAACAATTCAATCAGCTTGTTTTGCATCTAAGAATAATGAACCAAGTCCGCTGTCAATTTCTGAAGCCAGTATGACGGTTAAACACAGACTGTTACTGTTGCACTATGTACTTTGTGTCTTTCCAGATAAAAGCTTGTTATACATTTACAATTGCCTGTGTTAAAATCGTATTGTATTGCACGTGCCAAAAACCTCCTAAGCGTCTGTGCTCCCTCCAATCTCTGATTTATAGCACCAGCTGTCCTTAAACAGATGGCGATGGCTGATTGATTCATTGATTCTGTAATTTAATTAAATCCACAAGGTAGTGGCTCACCTGCGTGTCTCGTAAGTGCCAACTGGATCACAACTATGATTAGGATTAAAAACAATCTTTCGGGTATTCTGAGTTGTCACTGTGGTGTTCAGGGAATTGTTTTTGAAATGTCCTGGGAATGTCTTCAAAGCACACAGAGGCAATTACAACCCTTAAAGGTATAGTCCACTTAAAATGAAAATTCATTCATTGTTCCAAACCCGTATTCCGGTGTTGTTGTTTTTCACAAGAACAGAATTTTGAAGCGGCTTTTTTATTCATTCAATGATACTTCATAGTGACAGTGTCTGTCTAGCTCCAAAAAGAACCATGAAAGTGGTAGTTTAAAAAACTCAGTAGTCCACAAGACTCATGCACAGTATTCAAAGACTAGACTTTAAGTAACTTTCTTCCGAAGACTTGCAGGAGTTGTATTTTACATTTACACATTTGGTAGATGCTTTTAATCAAGCAACCTACAGTACATTCATGTTGGAATCGAACCCACAACCTTTGAGCTGCTAACGCAAGGCTCTACCAACTAAACTACAGGAACACTTTACACTGCTATCCATTTAGCAGGCACTAATCTAAAGCAATTTACAACATTGCATGTTTTTCATGCTTTCATAGTAATTTGCCTGTACGGGGCATTACAGACATGGTCCCGATATGAAGTGTGGAAACTGTGTGAAGATTCCTTACGGTTTTCCTTTTGTTTCACACAGAAAGGTTTCATTTTTGGTCAAACTTTTCCTTTAAAAGTGGAACAGTGGACATTGTGAGCAACTGACTGGCATATTAATAATCAGTATCAAAGACACACAGTTCATAATATTTCCATTGTCCTAATAGTGTTTCTTGAGAAGAACAGTTGCTATCATCATAACTGTCATCATCAATCATTTGTAGTGAATATTTCTCCTCCCATAGGGCACTTACCAAAAATACCTTGGCATTATGCAAATAGAGACTACTCTTAAATAGTCTCTCTCTCTCTCTTTCTCTCTCACCCCCTCTATATCCCCAGACACAGAGGTCCCCCTTCGACCCCGATAATTTGGCCACGTCAACCCCAGGATTATGAGTGAAGCATTGAATCTAAAATTGCAAAAATAATCCTCTTAATTCTCCTCATGCGCTTCAGTAGGATGTTGGTTCAAACAGGCCCACTGGCCCCATTGAAAACGACGGGTGAAAACAAAACACTTCAAACTTCAAACAGTTGTGTGTCATTTTTTTCAATGTATTTAATAATTTAACACACAACACTGCAGCAGCAGGCAGTTACACATAATGTACAGATTGCAGCGCTCCTCCTTCGGCTGGCAAAAAAAAGGCCTTTGTTTAGAAAATCACATTGTTTGTAATAATATTCAATATATTTCCTGTTTCAAACTTCAGTTTTTGTCTAAATACTATCAGCATAACTGAGCACAAATTGATATCAGATTTTGAAAGAGACTGTCAGTTACGAGGTCACTTACACCATTGACTTTATATCAAAAATCTGTCCTAATCTTGTGATTTTGGAGGATAATAAGATTGCCTGTGGATTTGTGCACTGATTGGACTTTTACACAGAAAAAGATCTAAGATCTTTTAGTAATTAATCTAATTACTATCCCATTCACATTACAGAGATGTAACTGCACTGGCTGATTGTATTGTTCTCTGTGTGTGTCGGGAGCTTTATTTTATGATATTGTGCTCATCTGCTGTGTTAAACCTACAAATGTTATTCGTGTTTTGTAATGCCAATGAAGCATGATGTGTCAATGACACACTGTAATGTGTAATGATGCTAATGTTTAGAAATAACAGGAAGCAAATGCCTATAAAACATAATATGCATCATAGGTTTTATAAAATCATGAAGACTTAAATGTGGGGTTTGTAGGCTTACAATACAATATAAACAATAATATTTTACAATAATACTTTTTATTACAAAGGCAGAGGGAATGCAGAATATCTCTACAGCAATCAATTGTTTTATTAAAGTGTGTGTGGGTTTGTGTGTGTGTGTGTGTGTGTGTGTGTGTTTGTGTGTGTGAAAAACAAGCTTATAAAGGATACCGAAGGATCTTTATTGAAAAGATATTCTTGAGCTACACTGCTAATTTAGTAATGTAAAATAAAAGGCATTCTTATGAAAATACTTGAGATTTTGAAATGACAAACGTGATTAAAAAATAAAAACACTGAAATACCATTCGTTAAAGTGGTTGTTTTAAATATGTACTTAAATGCTACTTATCTCTATTCCCCTGTATCAGCCCTGTATCACTATAGCCCCTCTCTAAATATATGTATATATCCTTAACATTCCCTTTAGGATTTCATTTATTTCTTAAAACAAAAAATGTCATCTATCTACAAACTTTGCAACAAA
Source organism: Botia almorhae (assembly GCA_036877575.1). Taxonomy (NCBI): domain Eukaryota; kingdom Metazoa; phylum Chordata; class Actinopteri; order Cypriniformes; family Botiidae; genus Botia; species Botia almorhae. Next base: position 18,214 of record JAZGTJ010002033.1, read on the forward strand.
GGTCAAAAGGTTACAAGTCTATGTAACAAGCAGCAGTTGTGCATTAACTGCTGTGGTACGTCCTCTACCTGCCTCTGCCATAGATAAAACAGCACCTGACTGTCTGTTAAATCATGCTGAGGTCTTGAGCCGTCCCTGTCTGTTGCTCTTTTGATAACACAATAAACTGACATATTTCATTACGTCCTTTTGAGGAAGGTTGATCACTTCGTAACACAATAGTGTTAGAAATGTCACAGTGTGACATTTTTTGTGACACATGACTGTTAATTACCATTAATTAGGATTCACAGTAATATTAAAGGCTGAACTGTCTCTCTGCTGCTTTGTCACAGCTGAACTTAGTCATTATCACAAGTGAAATATTGACATTTTTGGGGTTTTAGCTCTTGCGTGCTAGTGTCCACTTAAATGTTAAATAAAATTTACTAGGAGATATCTGAATTTAAAATGTACTCCCCGAAAAACGAATCAACAGTATTGATGACTCATCATGCACTAAACAATTTCTTGCGTCCAATCAAATGCTAGTATGTGTCCCAAGCACCTGAATGACGAGAAGCCATGGTTCATGGTTCTGACATCTTTTTGCTATTTAAAAGGGGGTGGGACGTTAAATGCATTTGTTTTTTAATGCATGTAACAAAATGGCAGTCTTTCTGGACGATAAACACCACATTTATGATTTAAAAAAAGAATCATAAAATACATTGCAGCCAGTGTTACCATAATGCTGTTTATTAGTTCCTCCCTCCTCCCTTTATTGTAATCCAGAGCTGCATGTGGTGTAACAGTCATTAATATTGGGAGAGCTCTAATCTCTGTTTTTCTTGTTTTTTGTATTTTGCAAAGGGCTTTGAGCCCCCTCAGCTGTAGGCCGAAACCTTAGCATGGAAAACAACCTAATGATTTTCTTTAGCTATCGTAGCCTTATGTTGTCACCACATGACTGCACAGTCTGAAACCCAAAAGCACAAACGCTGCGCTACAGTGAGAAGTTATGAGTCATTGAAAGGTTGCTCGCTGGGAGGTCAAACGTCCTCAGACTGCTGTCTAGCATATATATTTGCCTTATTAAAGGAAAAAGACAAATGCAAATGCTGACACACTTTTTTTGTGGTAGATTCACACTTATTTTAAAGGAATGTGTAATTATACAGTAAAGTATGATTTAAAAGTCTGTGTTAGAATCTGGGATTCTAAATTTAATTTAAACTTGGAAGTAAGTTTAAGACTTTGGAAAAATAAAAAACGAATAAAAATATAATTAATAGGAAATCTTTCAGATATTTGCGCCTTTGGTCACCTATCAGATATTATTTATCACAATTTGTGACACTGACCATGTTAGTTGCTTCAAACAAAAGGTCACATTTCCTTGCTTCCATTGAAGCACGGCAGATGCTCCTTGGAACATTTTCAAATCATGCTGGGATAACATGAATCATCAGGTTTTGTACAAACTTTTGGGGTCCATGCCAACTCCAGTACATGCTGTCATCAAAGCAAAAATGGGCCACAACAAATGCTGAGAAATTCTGAAATTAACATAATTTCCACTTGTGATGTTATGCTAATAATAACTTGTAATGAAGAAACCCAGACTCCTGAACCTTACTGAATTTTCTGTCTTTAAAATTGTTTTGCGATGAGTAACATTTTCTGTAAAATTGCATGATGCTGCAGTTAACTAGTATTTATGGATATATGTTTCAAATCAATGCATGTTTCTCACAGTAGTACTATGACTAGCTTGACTTAAAGTGGATGACAAGTTTAAATTCTAAGCAACTTTTTTAAGAATAAGCTGCATAGACTGAACCCTCTACAGTATCCGAACTTGTGATACAGTAGCCAGATCCTCTTTCCTTTGAAAACAGACCTGATAACTCAAATTATATAGCATTAGTATAAACTTGTCATTGTAAATCAGGGTAAGGTAAGCAGATTGTGTTGCACAGTGATCTGTCATCTACATGCTCAATAACTTGCCGCTTCAAATGTTTTATGGTTCCTCCCACATGAATATGTATCAAGTAAAATTAAAATGCAATGTACAAGCACATGACTTTGTGCATTAACGATCATTTTAATGGCTCTGCAATGTAAGCATTAACATCAAAGCACAATGCTTTCTGTATCTCCATCCACCAAAGATTTCTTGGCCTGTAAAAGCACATACTGTACATTCCATACATTATATGTGCGAGGAGCTCAGTCTATCCTCGTAACATTCACTGTCTTTCTACAACTGTGCTGGTTCAGGATCATCCAAATATGATGCCTCCGGCTGCTGGCTAGCACAGAAAAGGTGCATTTCATAACTGTGAATATACAGGCTTATCAGTAAGACACGTGTCGAGAGGTACATTGAGCTCAAACAACTATTACACAGCTTTGCATGAGAAGCTGTGAATAAGAAATTTGGCACTAATCCCAATAACAAGCTACAGTATTTAATAGACTGTAAAGAGAGGAATTCCTCTTTGCATCTGTGATGTACACGGAGGTGTTATTAAACCCTTGTGAGTAGTAGATGTATGGGTGAAGTGGATTTAACTCTTTCATGCATAAATTATTAGGTCAAAAAAGTGTATGTTGAGAGTCAGTTGGTGGTATTTGGTACTGAGATTCAGTATGCTGAAGGAAACGCTCCAATTCGTCATTTAAATGATCTTTTCCTTGGTTTTCTTTTGTTTATATGCTTCTAGTGTTTAAATACAAAGCTGATTTCAACTGGCCATTATTCAGGACTTACAAAAGAGAACAAAAACAGAAGAGCAACTTAAATAAGGACGTCAGGTAACAAAGCCATAAAGTGTAAGTATATGCATTTCAGGCAGTGCATGCAGTAGATGTGGCAGGAAAATGGTACAAACAGTTCAAATAAAATGTGAAGGATATAATGCATCACTCTGCCTATCTCAACAGGTGAGTATATAGGAAGAGAACATCCCTTACTGAGATCGATAGAATGAAAGAATGATAAAAGCTGGACCTGGAGTTATTTTACTCAGAATTCAAAACAGGTGAGACGAATTGTAATATGAATTTTGTTTTTTTACAAACGAGTACAAACGACTAAATTAGACTCTGATTCACTGTAAAGAGTGAAAATCATGTAGGATGTGGACAACAGTCGAATCCCAAAATGTGACATGGTGGAAATCTCTTATTCTCTAACACACATACACACACACACACACACACACACACAAGACAATATTATACAATAGTGATGCAATAATTTAAATGTATGTTCTCTCATGTTGTGCTAACAGGTTTATATATCACTATGAGCTTTACATGATACGTCCACAAAATATCTACGAAAAAATGCCTATTTTTAATTTCAGTGTTATTGACATTAATGCAAAACTTTTTATACAATGCACGATAACATTATTGTTTTTACAGCACTTAAAATGCACCTCACAGGCTACATACAGTATTAAAAGTCACAGCATTTAATTGCAAACATATTTTTACTATGCCTCGTTCAGGTGTGGGAGAGAAAGCTCCTAACCACAAAGGACATTCAGATAGCCAAAAGACATCAAACTGCCTGTACGCTTAGCAATACTGTTATTGCTGATTCCCAGAGTTGGTCTGACATGAAGCTTTTAAATACATTCTCTCAGGTTTAAAAAGATTGTCACCAAATTGTGCTGGTTGAAAGTCAAAACCAGCATGATGAAGCCAACATTTTTTCCAACATTTTGAAATGTAAAAAATCCATTTGAAATAGTTTTAAACAAATCACATAATCTTAAACCTCCTGGTCTCACGATAACTGTTGTTTCTCCACCAACCCCAAAGGACGATAAAAGTGAAACGAATTATCATCTTCTAGTCCAGGCACATATACATTAAATGTCATTTAAACCGAGCCCACTCACTCAGCCTAAATACAGTAAGTAACCATCAACCTTCAGCTGCTGCTTTTGAAGCACATTGCAATGCACAAACTGACCCTTCCTGTTAGTACTAGATGTGAAAATACATAGAAGGCTGGACGGAGGGCACACTCACCCTAAGAGGACCATTAGCGGAGGAGAGGAAGGCAGTGAGACCGTCAGTCTCCCGTGGCAATGGGACATATCCGGTTCTTTAGCAGCGCACTCAGGAGGAGCGCACATAGGGGAGCCATGCGAGCCTGTCGGCTGCAGCAGCTTTGCCAGACGCGCTGTTCCACATTGGCTGAAGTGCAGCAGTGAGGGTATGCCCGACGCCGGAGCTGCAGCGAGCACACACGCTCACGCACACACACACGCACCCACTCTCTCACACTCACGCAGGAGCGGCCGGGGAAGTGTGTGAGAGTGCGCAACCGTGCGCTGTCTGGCACATCCACTGCGTTTAGTGCGTCAAATTGAAATCCACCACACGAAGGTTTAAGAGATCTGATTCCGGTAAGGTACGGCGTGCCCCGCTTGATTTCTCACATCATTCAGGGAGACACGTGTGTGCGCGCGCTCACACACAAACACGCACACACGCACGCACGCAGACAGTTGGCACGCACGCACACTCTCCAGCGCCCAGATGATGTTGCTGCAGACCCTGTGTGTTTGCAACTGTGTGCGTGATAAGAAAAGAAAGAGGTTAAATATAAAGGGAGGGGAAGGGAAGAGAGTTTGTGCAAAGCTAGAAAACAAATGAGATACAAGGAAAGCGAAAATCCAGGATGGAATGGAAAGTCGTGTTTTAGTGAAGTTGTTTATTTAGTCATTCCACATAACAGCGGCAAAGACATCCTTACCCTTCATCTGCGCTTTCAAACAGACACAGGTTATATAATCAGAGGGGTGGGCGTGTGTTAGGGATTTCAAAAGATGAGATCTAATAATACGTTTCCGTTTTAATTGGTTGGCCTATGTATTATCAGATTGATTATACCTCGTTACAAGATGACATGATTTAAATGAGAAAGAGATGGAGAGATTGCACGATTACAATGCGCGAAGGTAAAATAAAATGTAAGGAACAGTAATTGGATTGTTAATTAAATGAGTCAACTCTGTGTTATGTAATTATCAGAAATCCTCTGCGGCTAAATCAACCTTGTTCTAGTTACTGCTTTAAACACACACACAATCACATGAACTATCTCAGGCATGCTCGTTAGTACACTACATCATGGAGTTCCCAGCACGTTTTGACTTTATCTAAACAGCAATTATCCGCTCAGTTTAAGTCCTGCGTTTTCACTCACCGCTACTTTAGGGACTGTACTGTAACAACTTACAAGTTAGAGATCTCAAGATTAGGACTGTAATCTTCATAGTCAGTATTAACACAATTACAATAGTCCATTGCTTGGTTTTTGTATGAGCATTGGAGTTCATGCAGAGTTGGTCCAACTAAGTGCATACATGGTCATGTTATTCTATTCTATTCTATATATTCTATATAAGAAAGTGTTGGTAGAAACTGATTGTCCACTTTAGACAATCTACTAACTATAATTAACTTTGCAACTACCGGTCATTAGTATAAGTAAACTGTCTGCTTAATATCATTTTATTTTGATTGTCCCCCAAAAGACCTTCTACTGACTATAAGTAACTTATGCAAGTACATGTACATTTAATCTAATTACCCCAACCCTAAAACTAACCCATACCAGTGCATACAAATTTTATTTTAATTTGACTGCAGTGCTTGCCTGATCATTTAGAATTTAATTTGTAATGGTTCATATACAGTTTTTGTACAACTTCCACAGATTGTCTCAAGCTGTCAAATGTTGGATTGCCTTACAGATTCAGCTTGCTTTGCAATAGCTAAAAGCGTTGCTACAATTGTGCTCATATTACATTCATAAGCATCAGAACAAATAAAGTAAATTCATTATTTTGCAATTGCAACAGCAAAAAGGTTGTTGTCAATAAAGGTTATGTAGGAAGTTCATACCTGGTCTCTCTCAGGCCCAAAAATTAGACTCTGCAGGTGTCTGAGGGAAGGTATTTCTCCTCCTGGCGCCTCAGGCCATTGTCTGTCATTAACCAGAGGGTAAAATTAAACTGTTCTCTTCACCTAAAAGGGTAATTTTCATAATTCAGCAGGAATATATATAGACCACCGAATTCCTCCATTTGCAAGGACAGCTCAAAGTTTGAGGACACAAAAAGATTTGTGTCTGAGGGATGGAGATCTTCCGCTCACGACTCCACACTGATTTAGTACGATTTTCTAATTTCTTATACTCTGTTCAGATTTTTATTGCCAACCCAAGACAGACTGTGTCATTTTTTGTAAAAACAAATTGTTGTTAAAAACATCACAAATTAGTGGACAATTGTATAAATGTATTTTGTCACCTTTGTGGTGATTAGTGTTCCTTTTGGCAGGGAGCCTAGTTTAAATTTTTCGTATGCTGAATTATATGGTTTAACAAGACCAGCAAATCTGACCTAAAATCTACACAAACTAAACAAGTTTAGTTTAATATTTCATAAACAATATAAGTCTTTGTAGTATTATAATATGGTGTGCTAAGTACTTGTTTTTGTCCAATAAACCTTTAGTATTAGTTTGGAGAGAAGGATACAGTATGGATGCATAGCAACCCTCTGCATATAACACTCTCAATAATGGTAAATAACAAACACAACATTTTTAAAACAACTCAGAGCATTACAAAACAAGTTGCTTGTGAAAAAAACAAAACAGAAAGAGCAAAAAAATAAACCAGCAACAAATAGGAAAACATCCATCCATAAAATGTATTCCTGCCGCAATGCATGCTGGGACTGTAAACATCGACATGTGCAGCCAGAATGAATATATATATATATATATATGATTGCAGACTTTGGTGGTCTGAGCATATTTTAAGACATTTCTTTAGATCTCTTGTAAAACTACAGAGAAATACATGAAACAATACTACAAATTGCAATTACAAAAAGCAGGAGCCATGCGTGAAGGTCTCATTGAATCCCATTGCTGTCTAGGAGAAAAAATGTGATGTCTTAGCTTTGATGTATTAGCTTTTCTAATTACACTACTGGAGTTAATGTAAATGTACAGAAGATTTCAAGAGAATTCAAAAACAGCGTGAAGAACAACAGAAGAACTTAAGGAAATCATATTTGGAGTGAAACTCCTTTTTGAACAGGCCTTTAAGCGTGATCCTGGGTAACAGCAAGATATTTGCACCACAGAGCTATGTTACTCAGCAGGGCTAATCAGCAGGGTGAAAAGGAGAGAGGGGAAATCCTCTCTGTGCTTCCTGGCTTAAGGCTGAGGCCATTCTCCATTTCTGCTCATGCTGCAGCTAAGAGTCAGTTTGACTGCCTGATCCCCTTTCATTGAAGGCCTCTGGGCTTCCTTTCATTGTCACAGAAGCAGATCACCCTCTGCTCATTAATTTCATAATGCTCATTCATATTTCCTGAAGGCTTTAGCATTTCTATGTGCCTGCTGCTTAAATATTCAGCTTTTTTATAATAATAACCCACAAGTATTTTCTTACTATCCTTCAGTTAATGCCATCAATGTTAATGGTATATAAATGTTAATGTTATATAAATATCACTTTCAGCGCTATTACCTCTATTTATTCTACAATGGGCTCCAGAAGTCTGAGACCGCTGGTTAAAATGTATTTTTCACATGCAAATATGTTATCAGCACAAAAGTTTGAAGGAAAAATTGAAACTCAAAATCCAAACTTTACAGGTTTGTGCAAAACCTAATGATCATATGCCAGGATGAAGAGGTCTACAACCCCAGTAAGGTAAATAATAACAAACTTTAGGACATTGTTTAACATTTTGACAATAGTTCCCATGTTTTTTAGGACAAAGCCTAATCTTATAGAGAACAGTGAAGAGTATGTGCTGTGTCCAGCTGTAAGCACATCATACAGATGCTGAGGGATCAAGAACTTTAGATGTTCTTCAGGCTTTGTGGACCAGGGTGTGCTGGAGATTGACTCTGATTAACAGCATCACTGGTGATGTGTAAGCCTTTTCTAATGCCCGAGAAGCTTTTTTGAGCTTTTATAATGTCAGCACAGCTCTCCTGGGAGCGTGCGTGTGTGTGCATGCGTGTAGTCGCGTGTAAAAACCAAAAAAAAAAGCAAAGCAGGTGTTTTGTTGGAATGTAGCATTTTTACATCTGCTGAAGCGTTGCTGCCCCCTGTCTACAGTAATCTCAGTTTACCTATCTAAACACACACTGATTTTTCACAATGATAACAGTAGGTGCATGGCTGGTTTGTCACAGATGGCGACTGCATAATTGACCACACTTTAATCATTAACCTGCCCTTGTTATTAGCAGAATGCCGGATTTTTCCTTAGAGGGACACAGAGGCATCAGCGCTGCATCCATAGAGGGCAGATCCACTGTAATCTACTGACTAGCATCTTTGCTTTTGTTTGTCAAAATCAAAGCAGGCACAGGGACACACCTGTGGAACAAAACAGGGTGTGCTAGTCAGATCAGGTCAGGCCATTTGGCAGTATAATGTTTGTAGAGTAAATTAAATTTTCTGGCAGCCCTGTGTAATTGCAAACCTTCTCATGTGTACCGTATGCTTCGATCTCATTGCTAATAATGTATTACTTGATTCTTACAGTCTTTTCTTTGCATTGCTAACACACTGAGGAGAAGGGATGGTTGTAACATTTTTGTGTCCTGTAGCTTCCCTGTAGATCCCTTAAATTTTATAGTTTTGTACAGTGATACTGTATATCAAAATATTGTTTTATGTTATAGCTTAATATGAACACAATAGTCAATAAGGTGAATTATGGTACAGATCATTAATATCCCACCTAAAAATGTGCAGTAAAAACATGTGAGGTGTTCAACAGATTAAACCTTCTAGTTGCTATTGTAGCCTACACAGGGTTAAACTGTATCTTCCCAAAATGACAGGGCATAATTATGCAGGCTTTAATAACAAACTTTACCAGCTGTAGTCTTTTAGTCTTCAATGAAGGTTGTTTTAACATCCCTGTTAGATTTGGTAAAAGACTGGCATGACAGTACCATTTTTAAAATGCATCAAAATTGCTTCAAAGCTACTTTATGTAAATAAAAATGTTTCATTATTTTAAATAAAAAGCACTGATTTAAATAAAATTATAGTGCAAAAAGCAGTAATTAAAAATAACACCCAAATGACCTCAACTTTTCTGGCTGTAAAAACGAGTTTTTCTTAAAGTAAAAGCAATAGTATTTATTACAGATACAGCCATTCTGGAACAATTTTGAGTTAATTGCTCTGTTCACACATGTAATGGTGATGCATTGACCCTTGTGGGGCTTTAAACATACAACCTAACTGAACTCCCATTCTTTAACCACACCCCTTCAATCTTGAGCTGTCAATCACTGAGCTTTATCTGCAATGACAAATGATTGGAAGTCATTACTTGCAAAACCAGCTGAGAGAAGTGGGGTTAACTTAAACATCCTATCTGTGCAGCACTGAGGCTGTGATCATTCTGGATTTAGCTGACTGAATAATACCAATCTGAAAGTCATTAAACTGTAAAACCTCAATCTTGTATAAAGCGACTCTGACAATTACAGTTAACTTTGACACTGTGAAGATGATTTGAAAAAGCAGGGACTGACCTTTCTCTATCAAAGGCCATTACGATCATTTTTAATAATTTAGTAGAAGCTTTTGTTCATTATGCCTCAGAGCCCAACAAAATAATCATGATTAATGTCCTATTTTCTATGGAGAACAGCTGATCTTTGCTTTGAATAATAATAATAACAGCTTTCATTGAAAAAATACTTCATTTCAAAAATGTGCTTCATTTGCTGAGTTTTTTAAGCTGCTAGTAGCCTGTATCAAATTGACCTGGGACCTTTTAACCAATGACATAAATAATTTAATAAGAGACAACGTTTGACCTCAGAAATTGATTTCAGGGGCATTTTTATTTTTACGAGGGGCATTTTTGTCTAACGATTCATACACACGCCATGTTGTCCGTTTACTTCAGTTCAAAATGAAATCAAGCAGCTTTAATGATAGTACAAGGTAAAACACAATAGTTTAATTTATATATTTAGTATAAGACTTAMGTTATATATATATATATATATATATATATATACACACTATATATTTGGGATGTCTTCCCATTGATTCAGCTCATCAGTACATCAAGACCTAAAATTGGTAGGTCAGAAGACAGGTAAAGTGTGCAGTGTGGGGGAATCCTCTAGGAACAGGTTTGGGAGCTCCTGTGATTATACAGCTCTCTGGTGTTTACCATCAATCGATTTTAATGTGATCACTGTAGTCTGGACTTCTTTCTTTACATTTAGTGTTTCCGAAACTGATTCTAAAACAGAATCTTTAAGCAGAATTTTAGAGCAGTCACCTCTGAGACAGGGAATACAAAACTAATCTGACAGCCACAGGTCACTGCGCGTCTACAGAGACGCTAAACCCACAGCCAGAGGGCCCAACAATAAAATATAATAAATATCAGGTTACAGTGGACTGCACTGGTTGTGATATTTCAGTGCCATTTTGCCCCAAAGCCCTAGTTAATTTCTGACCCTTTCTAAACATTCTCTAAATCAAAAACCTCATGTATGCATTGTGACGGACACTTTTATCCAAAGCGACTTACAGTACATTTAACCAGTATGTGTGTTCCCTGGGAATCAAACCCACAAGCTTTCTGCTGGTAATTGAGCTACAGAAGCACTGGTAACTAAGTAACTAACCTCTTTTAGCAACTAACTTTTCCAGTAAATCCCATTAACTACCATCATCTTTCAATGTGTCTCAAAGTAAGTCACAAATAATGAACGAACTGATGTTTGAGTCAGAACATCCTTAGCACAGCTGCAACATTGATTGGAACCGTGTCAGTCTCCAGCAGACCTAAACTACTGTATCAGCTATACATCTGTTTAACATAGCACTTCCTGTTCTGTGGGTTGTTCTTCTGTGCTTGGATCAGATACAAATGCACAAAGCACTGAGGCGTGTTGGCAGGACATGACAGATCTAACACATCTAACAGATCCTGCTACATTAGAAGTCTATACAGTAAAGGCAGGACTGCTAAAGAGAGCTTCGGTGCTGTCAAATGGCCTTTTGTCACTACCCAGAGCAACTGTGATACTGGAGTGTCTGATCTCTGACTGTGCACAATGAGATGTAACAACAGAGTGAAATATATGAGAGGTCAACATAAGCTAGTGGTTGCTTAGGGGTTTATGTTTTGCCAGTGCGGTTATTTTGATGCGGGTAGATTTAGTCATTTGTGGTAAATGAGGATAAATAATATATGACCGTTTTTCACTTTTATTCTTATAGCAATTGATTGAGAGAACTGTTTATATTTCTTTCCTCTTGAAGACGGAACATAGCCAGAGGCACAAACAAAATCCTGGTTAACATTTTTAAGAGAAATGAAATCAAGTTACATATTACAAGGCATCCATTGGGTACTTACTGTGGGTCTGTTGTTTTCATCATGGCATAACAAAAACACAGGTTAGACGTGGATCACAAGGGCAACGAGATATTATTAGTATGCATATGTATCTGTGCATGTGTGTAATGTGTGTTTTCAGATATTTTGAAGCTGCAAATGTGACAATATCAATATATTGATTGATTCTACAACATCTACATCTTGTCTGTAGATATTGTTTATAGCAAGTGCACACAAATCAATAAACGAGTGAAACTAACGTTAGACTGTAACAGAGACTGTGTTTCACTTTTATGATTTAGACTTGTTGAGCTTTGACGATAATTCAATTCATCCATGCAAAGCATGCAAATGAGTTTTTAACAGTCTCATCTGGATTTATTTATACATAAATTAGCCATTTAAAAAGGCCTTTCTCCGACAACTCATTTAATGGTAAATGAGGGGCTCACTGTGAGATTGAGTTTTGAGCTCTTTAAAGGCACTACATTTTAAATGTTGTACATTGATACTGTATTTTTTATCTGTACGTACAGAAATGTGTGGGTACACTGTAGAAAATCCCATATGAATACAGAAAACATCACGCTGACAAGAAGGCTACCATTCCTGATCATTAGTACCAGGCTACTAATGTACTTTTCTATGCCCTTACACAGACCTAAATAATCTGACACGTTATGAATCTTTTAACCCCAATATGTCATCTTTTTACATTTTCATGTAATTTTCAGAAATCATAGCCAAACACACATGCACAACCGCACAAACACACACACACGTATGTCAGTCCTGTATGAATTTATGTGAATTTATGTGGCCCAAACTACATTACAGACCAAATGGGAGTGTAAAGTGTGTCTACACATCTCAGCCATCAAAATTCTCATCCACACATTTCCTGTGTTTAAGCAAAACAAATGTGGCTTGGAAATTGGAATTGTGTCTGATTCAGGTAATTTTGTGGAGTTATTCTTCTGCCTGGTCTGTTAGAACATAATTACGGGTCCTTAAATTAGATTTAACGAATCAACAAACAGCTTCATTGAGCATATTCCCCTGACAGCGGGCAGAACTGACCCTTGTGGACTGAGAGCTTCAGCCCGTCACATAATGACATCACCAGGGACAATTTGATGTCTACAGCAGCCACCACACACCCACATAAATGTCACAAGTCTTCCACAACCTTTTTCAGATATAAATAAGAGCACTGCTACTATCAGGAGTCAGAATTAAGGTTTCAACAAGTACATAATGGTAGCTTCAGCTGGGCCCACATTTTAAAACATTAATTTGTATTGATAGCTGATCTGGTGCCTGTGGAACGCAAAGCTAACATTTGCATTGTGACAGAAGGTTGCCCTACAGCCCACCTGCCTTATTCATGCAAAAGATGGTCTGAGGGAAAGTTATCGCATTTTCATTATTTCATGCAAACAGATGGAGGAAGCCTGTCTCCTCCAAAGCCTTAAGACGATTCAGCAACATGGCGTTTATTTTATGTGCTTGCCTCTCAAGAATGCTTTAATAATAACACTTTCATCAAAAGTATTATTTTATGTGACAATAATATCACAAGGAATAATTATAGCTGTGTTGTTAGCAATAATAGTTTCATTATCATTACACTCTCTCAGTGTAATGAGGTCATTCTGTAATACCATGTTTGTTTACCTTCTGCTGCAATTATTATAGAAATTATTTAAATAAGTTAAAAAAGAGTTATACAAATTTGCCGCGGGCCTTGTATCGCCCTTAAGGGATTTGTTTTGTGATAATGGCTGGCTGACTGTACAGAGCTACTTACAAATAAAGAAATAAATGTGAAATAATAATTTAAGTTAAAATTGTATTATGTTTATATGATATAAAACGATCACAAGAGTCAATTATACGGTTTAGCGTATATTATTTCATCATAAAACAAAAAGTTGACCATAAAATGCTAATTGAGCAATCAGAATCAAGTATTCCAGACAGCCGTGTAAAAATATTTTTAATGCAATGCTTCTGTTTTATATTGATTATGGGTTGTTTTTACAAGTGGCTTTGTGGGGCGGAGAGACAGACTGTTTTCATCTGTCTCTCTGTAATCTGCATCACAGAGTTAATTAATGCTACAGTCACAGCTGCACCTCCTTGTTATTAGCGTTGAGAAATTACAATCAGCACACTGTCACACTGAGCACAGGGGACAGATACAACATTAACCTCACTGACACTTGGCACTCATCCACTTGAACTTCCTTTTCCCCATAAAGCACCACTAGTGTTGCCATGACATAAAGGTGTATGAGCGCCCTTGAATGCATGTATACAGACTGAAAAACACTCGGCCCCATGCGCCATCATGCAGTGAAGTAAAAGTGGATGCAGTTTTTACCAATAGTGTTTAAATAGCACCGAAAAAAGCACAGTACCAACACATCCATATATTTCAAGTCTTCTAACACATAAAATAGCTCTGTGTGAGAAACAAATGTAGTCTTTAAAAACATAGAAACAGATACATAATTTAAAACGGTCAAATTAGTCCATTTTAATCCATACAATACTCTTGCTTGTGAAAAAGTATGAAATTTAAGTCATTATTAGGTGATGATATTTCCCACTGCCACTGTACCGAGTGTGTACTAAAACAGGCGCTTCAGAAAGAACAGACAGATTTTGGAGAACAAAATTTTTATGTTAATTCTTTTCTCAAGATCATTCTGACGAAACTGTGCATTGCATTCAATAATTAACATACTAAAAAAAATTATATTGTGTAATGGATGCCGGGAGATATGAGCTGTACTTACTCCATGATCCATAAAGTGGTGCACTGCAGACTGACACATACCAGTATGGTCGCTGGTCTGAATCACGCTTGTTCATTTTATTAATGAAAGTGATTATAAAGTGATTGTATGAACTGATTAGTTATTCCTACTAGGGTTATATTGGTATGTATCACTAGGCTGTTTTCAAAGTCAGGCTTATTATACAGGCTATGTCATTTGCTCCTTAAGATACTGTAGAAACCCACTATCCATCCTTCTTATCAGGCACACATAGACTGTATATGAGAGGAATGTGCTGTGGCATAAATATCATCAGAGTTTGATTAATCACTGTGCAGGTGTGTGTAAATGTGGTTTCATGGGAGACACAGTGTGAGAGAACATTAGAAGGGTGGAAGGGATGTGCGGGGGGCAGTGATATAAAGACAAGGTAAAACATATAATGACAATCACAGATCATTTTAACTGTGCCTGTTTTAAACCAAGAATAAATAAATGCTCTGTCCAGTACTGATCCAGCCTCTCAGACGAAGTCTTTATAAAGGTTTTTAAAAAATGCATTGTACAGTTGTCACTTCAATCAATAGTATACAAAATTTGCTTAACACTGCAAAATAAATTTTTTGATTTAAAACTTCAAATGTGAGACTTGCTTCCATTGGATTTAGTGTTGGTGTTTTAATTGATGTCAATCTGATTGATTTTCATATAAAAAAGGACTCAATATTACAGAGAGGCAAGTTTCAAATTCTCTGTTGCATTTTAATAATGTACGAGGTGTGCGGAGTGTCAGCAAACAGTCCAGGGAATAAAATTCAAGGAACTGATTTACTAAAGCAATTAGCATGTCTAATTGGCTAGCACGTGGAATGTCAGTAATATTATTAGGGGTTCATTAGGGGCAGCTTTGTTGCAAAAGACCCCAGTGTATCAGCAGCCTTGCAATTTGAGACCTGTGAACATTCTCACAGTTGTCTTGCATGCTAATATTTGGGACAATGCATAGTTCACATAAATAAGATTATAGAACCAGTGGGGTAATACTAAGCTGCATCTCTAATTTGTTTGCAAATATTGACTTTACAAGATTCTCAGAAGTAAATGTTACATGCATGTCTAAATTTTGCCACCCTGGTTTTGTGAGTGGTTAGCAGAACTTTGCAATGTGCCTATTAAATCATTTGGAGTAGTTTGTAGCATATTGGAGCATTAGTAGCATATTGAAATACAATTGCTAAAGCATTGCTAGGTAGCTGACAGAGTGTTTTGGGTGGTTGCTAGTTTCCTACTGGCTAAAGACAAAATAGCTCACCCCATTGTTTATTCTATGTTTTTTTAAATTTAGCAAGCATCGCCACTAATAATCTACATTCTGCGTAATTTAGACCGGTATATCAATAACAGAACAGCCCAATCTGCTAGTTAGTTAGTTAGTAATCCAGAAAAAATCTGTTACACCCAGTGCCAAGCAAATGTGAGATGGAAAAAGAAAGTGGCTGTCACTTGTAAGGTTTGTGTTTACAGATGGTTAATCTTGGCATTGCCATTTGCAGCCCATTCTCCAGAGGGTATATGCATAATCAACTGCCAGTTATCTCCCAAATACACATTTACCCAGTATGAATCTCTCTCACATGATCAAATGAACACATGCAAGGTGAGACTGTGAGAAGGGTTACTTGCGGTAAATGAACCAGGCATGTGGCAGAAGGAAAGACAAACAGCTATACTGGCTACAGGGTTCTCACTGAGTGCCAGAAAACTAGATGGATTAAATAGCTGCCCAAATCTGATGTTTTGCAACTATTTTGTCATGGCAACAGCTGTTAAAGGGATTTCGCCCTTCACAGGAAACTGAAAAAGTCCTATACTATCATAGATAAAATATCTGGCTCGCCCGAGCACGTTGTCTGATGGCGCGTTATAATTAACTTTAGCTGGTGTTAACGAGTGAAGAGGCAACATTATGACCCATCGCCCATAACCAACACTGTGGGGTTAGGGGAGATGGATCATCCTAATGGACCATTAAAGCAATCATTTTGTTATGGTATTTTTTCATGATTAGCTTTATTAACAGATGAAAGTAAGCACCCATATCATTTCCCCAACAGATTGTATTAAGTTCCTGTTTCCAAGAAGCTGTAAATTACTAGCTGTCCTACTTATAAAAATATTCATGGAAGGTGCTACAGTAGGTATCACTGGTTCTGAGTCCTATTTCCGAGCTAATGTTTGGTGAGGTTGGGTGTGAGGGGGTTTTTCATGTGTCCTATCCCCAGGATACTAATAAAGGCAGTGGATTCAGATGCAAAATGATATGCATAATAAGAAATGGGCGCTCAGCAGAGCGGAAGGAGAGGTGTGGAGTCATAGATTCGGTCCTGGAATATTAAACACCAGCTTCTCTTTTTATACAGTCACTTGAATGAAGAGGAAAGAGTTTCAATCACGTTCCTGAAACTTATTGAGGATGTGATTATTTTTAATCCTGTTTGTTTATTGCTTTCCTCACCATATAGATCATATCAGGTCTATAGGCTATCAGGTGTATAGGCTGACCTTATATATACATCTGCCATTTCTGGAATGAGAATAATATTCATTTAAATGTATAACACAAGTGTGCAAAACACTGCCCTCACAATCCTCTTATTACATTATTTCAGTGACCGCTAGCATGAAATTAAAATTTTACCTTCTGCAGTTATTATTCTTAGGGCTGATTTACCAGACTGCCAGATTAAGTATTTGTCTTGGATTAAACCCCAATGGCAGCTGTTATTTTTAATAATAGTCAACATTTTCACTCTTACAAAACACAGGACTTGTCATACCTATCATAAGTTTATTTAACAAAGTTTAGCAGGAGCATGGTCATGTAATCCAACCAATCATCATTGTCTATCACCTCTATCCTGTGGCAATTTTGCAGCATCATTCTGTAACCCCATCACCTCACTCTTGGCAAGACTTTTTTATTTTTTTTATTTTTACCTCTAAGTAACAAAGGTTCTTTATACTAAACTACCATAAATATATTCTAAACTATACTATATATACTCTAAACTATACTATATATACTCTAAACTATACTATATATACTCTAAACTATACTATATGTGTATACTCTATAAATCTCTATACTGAATGTCTGACTGACTGAAAACAGCCTATGTAAGCCAATGTTTATGTTGATTTTTTAAATTAACAGACACGTGACGCATGCCTGTGATATATACAAAAGTTTATATTCAAAGTTATATACAATATATACAATATGGGTAATATACAAAGATGTATACAAATACAATGCTAGTTTAAATTTTGCAAGAGTTAATCACTCTTTCCAGCTCTCAGTTTTTAAGAGTGTTTAAATTTACATTTACATTTAAGCATTTGGCAGACGCTTTTATCCAAAGCGACTTACATTGCATTGCACTACACATTGATCACTATACATTGAGTATGTGCAATCCCTGGGATCGAACCCATGACCTTGACGTTGTTAAATTGCTAAATGTGACTAGTCTTGTCAAAATATTCTGCAGTCGTATATGTTTAATTTTGAAAGCATTCTTTGATCACCGCAGAGTCTCGGGCCTCCTTTGAGAATCTTGTAGCACTGTTGTTGATAGATGTTCTTTGAAACTGTGTGTATGTGTGTGTGTGTGTGTGTGTGCAAGTGTTCTGTGTCCTGGCATGTTGTTTTCTTGGCAGGCGCCCACACAAATCTTGTCTGGTCTCCAAAATCTCCAAAATCTCTGGTCCTAATACAATCATGTCCTGCTCATGATCTCACACACCTGCCATCTTTGTTGGCTGCTTTCTCGCTGCCGCTTGTTTTATTCTGCGTTCTAGTCAAATTCATTTGTGAGATATTCCCACCTGATATCTCAGACTTCTGACCACAAAAGCATTCCAGTTCACAACACATGGAATATGACGCACACGAAAACAACACTAAACACATGGCAACACTACAGTTAGCATTGCAGACTGTCAACAAATAACTCTTCCAGTAACCAAACTGTGGAGGAAGAACAATGCTAGGCAATGCTAGCATTTGTTTTGCAGGTATACACAGAGGATGTTTTTACTGTGTCATACAGCCCTTTTACAGCAAATATTTGCTAGGTTTTAGCATCATATAACTTTTACAAACGAATGCATTTTATTTTCTTAAGTTCTTAAGTTAATGGTAATCAATAACTGTTACATCTCCCTGAGTGACATCAAACTTGTATCTCAGCCAAACTGGAGTTGTGGGTTTTAAGTCATCAGTTAATCAGACAATGCGACTTCAGACTGTTGAGTCACATGGGATCTACTGCTTAAAAGACTGTCCAAAAAAACGAGTCCCCATGAGCAAAGATTGCAGAACTCAAATCGCATGTTTCCATGGGGTCATGCGCCAGCCATGCAGTATGTGTGCTAATGAATAGGAACGCTAATTGACAGCTCTCTTCAGGTATTCTAGACCTCATTGGGTTTGACCCTCATCTCTAGCAGACGAACCAAGCACTGAAACTCACAAAGAGTAGAGAGAAACTGGAGCAGGTGTGAGCCGACAGAGGTACTGAACTGTAAAATATACCGAATTGTAAATCTTGGTTCTGGATCAGCCCAAGACTACCAAACTCTGGGGAAACTCAGTTACCATGAAAGGATACGAATTGATCACCATGGAGACAGACAGGGAGGTCAAGTAAAGTTCAACCCTCTCAGAGTTTCATTTCCTGTCAGAAGAAAAAGGAGACTTGGTTTAACCATGCGGTGACAGTCAGGCAAATATGAAATACAAGAGTAATGGTTCTTTAAGATGAACACAGAACCACATGTTCATGAAAGTTCTCATGCTGCAACTACAATGCAGTAGTTACCTAAATAATGAGCTTGTGCCATCACTAATAAAAAAAAGGCATAGTATGAAATTAAGGAGGGATATAATGGTCTCTGCTCCAGTGCAGTTTAATTTATTTACTTGTTTCACCAAGTATCAATCAAACTACAGTATGACTCAGCAAAAAAAAAATCAATTTCCCAGGATGTTGTCATTATCACTTTTTTAATTGGTTACTTATTCCTGAGATGCACATACAGTGAATGTGAAAGTTTGGCTGGCCTCTGATTTAATTGAAGAAACCTCATTATAGATTAATAGGGACAGAGAGAGAGAGACAGAGAGAGAGAGTCTGTTTGTAGCAGCATTTCCTGCATTATGAAAACAGTCACTGCTTCACCGTGTGCTCAGTATGAAGACAACACAGATGCAATGCTCGGCAATGGCACTGAAGGCAGATCGTTTTCAGCAACGATCACAAAGGTTTTTACAAATACACAAAGTATAACATGAAACAAAAACGTATACCATGAATGACACATTGGAACATTAAAGATGAAGTTATTTGTCATCAAATATGGTGTGCCCAACCGTAGCATAGAAATTCTAATTTCAAGATACAGTATATACCCATATGCAGACATGACATGAATCACATTAACATTTGATTTTAAAACATTTTTCAGTCCATGTACACATAAACACAACATTAAGTAATGTATTAAGTAATTAAGTATTCAGTGGTGAGGTGCTGGTCTTATTCATCACAATATGCTGCTGCATTTAAGAACAGCTGCCTCATCTATTTTTTACCCACTGTTTTAAACCTAAAGCATATTTCAAAGATAATTCCCCTCTAAACAGTATATGCATGACATGAACATGGAACATTTCTTTCTCAGTTTGAAGTTGAACTCTTATTGTTTAAGACATTTTAAATGCTAAAGTGCATCCAAAAGCACCTTCTGTGTACTGTTTTATTCCAGTTTTCTCCACCTTAATTTTTCTTGGTATGTTCTGGCTGACTAAGCTTCTTCTTCCCTGTGTTTCTAATCCCCATAAACAGCAAACTGATCAATACAATGATGTACTGACCAGTAGCCAGGAGCATTTCCCATACCTTACCACTGTCAGCCTGTCTCATCCCGAAGTTAATGTCAAGCTATATAGCCTATGGGAGGCCTGACTTCTGGGAATCAAGAGCACTTGTGATTAAGAACCTCTGCTTTTAATGTTTACATTTTACCATTACAGGGTGTGTGTGACAGATTTCACCACTGGCTCCTTGCTTTAGGTCGCTCTGTTACTAAATTCACCTGTTTAGAATGAAACCACCATTGATGGCCTTTAAAGAAAATTTGGCAGGAACTATTTGGAAGCTTCTTGGAGAAATGTAAGGTTAGATTCTATCAATGTGTGACACACGAGGAAGCACCAAATGCTGCTTCAAGAATTTTCTTTTTACATGAACATTACTAAATATTAGTCACCAATTACCACATTTTTAATAAAATATTGTGTGACCTTAAATGCGTCTCATTTTTACCCAGGATTTTTTTTATAGATTTATATATTATATGTGAATATATATAAATATATATATAAATACTTATATATATATTTAATATATATAAAATATATATGTATATATATTTTATTTGTCCCTTGTTTTGGGCATCTTATTGGTTGTTCTTCTAGAGATCTTCAACAAAAAAATGAAAATTGTGCCAACCAGTCCCAGTTTCACCTGAAATTGTTTCATTTTCTTCATTTTTTCTTACTCTGGAGAAAATACATTTCTGTTCTGTTTGAGAAATAATAAGTCCCATTACATTTTAGATGCGAGTGAATATTTTCTTTTGTATATATGTGAAGAAATAATCTAACATGCTCCACACACCTAATCCAAAAGATGAACAGAGCTTCAAAATCCAAAATTGAGTTTTGTGAATCATTACATTCAAACGCTTACAGAAAGACTTCCGTACAATGGATATTAATAAAAGCTCTTCAAAGATTTATGCTGTACATGTAACCCATAGAACTATTTTGGAAATCTTCTTATTGAAATCTGAATAGAAATGGCTACCTAAAGACCAGACTCTCTGTGGAGACGGTTGCCAGAGCAATACCGTCAGTGTTTCCAACCTCTTTAAGATATCCCATAATGGTACTGAAGGATTAGAATTCGAATAGCTTACATAAAAAAGAATCCTGGAAGATTTATCCAAATCTCTTTTTCATCCTCGTTTATTACCAGCACACGCTGTTATCCACATGAACTGTTAGACTTCCCTTAACCTAAAACACAACTACTTTTAAAACCCTAGCTACAGCGGTAGTTAAGAAGCTTAGAGAAAAGTGTTACCTTTAAGAAAAAAAGAGATTGTAAGTTTTAACAAGCATATTGCTAGCTTCCTTTTGTGATTGAAAAGCGATCTAATTAAGGAATTTCTAGTTTAGCTTTGTTATAGTTTGTTTACTAGGCTCTATTCTTTATAGATTACTAGTTTTTTATTATATTTATATTACATTTATATTATTATATATTTTTGTTTTATATTAATGTGAAACCATGCCAAAAAATCCTGCACAACATTGTAATAACGTTTCGTGCTATATTATAGGAGCATATTGCTTTACATCATGACTTAAACGTTAGTATATGACAGCTGTCAGTGCTGCATAACCTCAGTTTACATTCATTGATTAGTCTCTACTTGAGTAACCAGTTCAGCATTCTCTCCCTGTACTGAGACTCTGATTGTGTAATGACACAAATAACTCATATCAACATTGCAGACAGGCTAATAAAAACTGGGCGGCCCTTTGGTTGGGTCACTGTTGTTTTAACCCCTTTTGAATGTGTCTGGCTCTGGTAACGCAGAAACGCTCCCGTTGATTGATGATGCACTTTGTGTGTAATCAGTGGCCTCATTAAGAGATGCCACTTAATATTCATCTTGTTCTCCTTCAGCGCTGCAGATACAAAGCGAGACGTTCCAGCAGAGCACGAGAGGTGGGTATAAATTCATACACTTTGTGTACTGTGAAATTATGACTCATTAAGGTCTGCATGCATAAGTGCAACAGGAGTCAGATGCATGCTGGGAAATTTTTGGTATTTCTACTGCCCAATTTATGTTGCACAAAAACAAACACTTTTTAAACAGATAGTACTGTGTCAAACTGATGTCATGCCAACCAAAATATTTTAAAATCTATGTCCAACTGTTTGGATATTTTACAGTTTCAGTTTTTTCTCAAGAGTCACATGGTATTTACATCTCATACGCCTGGCTGAAAAACATGTGTTTTTCACCTCTAGTAGGGCAGCTTGTGCCGACTGTCATTTAGATGAATGTAATGCTAACAAATAGCACTTCCCAGTTCATACATACCTCCTTGAGTGATATACAGAATAAATGTAAATACAGAACAATACACAAAATGAGATTTTGCAAAGCATATAATGTATAATACATATTAAAAGATAAAAAAACACAATGTCGTGTTAAAAATATAAATATGTAATGATAAATTCATGAGGAATATGGTAAATGTTTGCCGTCAACATTTTTAAAATAGTTTTTTATGCCTGGTTTATCTCTCTGTTCCACATGTTTCTCCATCACATAGTACTTTTATGATTTAAAACGTGTCATTTGAGCCAAGCCAAAAAAAACAATTGTAGTTTTTTTATTAAACACACTTTTCTGAGGCATGAGTCTTATAATGCTTATAATGCTTTTCAGGCCTCTGATTAAAGTGCACCAAATGAAATTTGGAAAAAATTGTTGAAACAATCACAATTTCCAAATAGGAGCTAAATATCACTTCATATCTTCTCCCACCCCACACAGTGTCATCAGATTACAGGGGGCACCTATTGAGACAAATTGGGGCTATTATTCACTCGAGCACCATGAGTTGGGCACCCAGATTCTGTAATTAGAGGCTTGTCTACAGAAATGGGTGGCACCCCTCCTTCTAAAAGCCCTTGATAGCCTAAACAGAAGCTGTTTCAGGGCTATCTCCAAACGGCAGGGGGCCAAGAGAGCAGGATGTGTGTGTGTGTGTGTGTATGTGTGTGTCTGTGGACCAATGAGGCTCTAAATCAGTGAACCGAACCTGTTTCCACTTTTCAGTAGGAGAGAAGCATATTGATCTCACAGAAGTATCTCAGGCTGATAGCCAAGGCACCCAGAACACACACACACGCACAAACAAAGTGTCTTCAGGGTGGCTAGGCAGTGTACACAAGGCTTGAGTTACTGGTCCAAATAAACTCCTGCAGAGTAAACAGAGTCGAAGAGGCCGTTTCAAATGTTTCTAACTATCTCTGTCACAGGGCAACCAGTCAACTCATCATATTGTCCTTTAACGATCTTGAAACATGACTATAATAAAATGCAAGTCAATGCAAGTCTTAAAAGGGTGTTGGCAGCCATTTACAAGGGGATATGTTTTATCATTACATTTTTATGGCCGTCAAAGACTCCTTCTGAAACTATAGGTCAGAAGTATCGCCCACACAGCGACAGCTGCCAGCACGATGCTTCAAAAGGTTTATAGTGATTCTCTGCCTAAGTATGACCTTGTAATATCATACAAAAACTCTACACCTCTGTGGATATCCTTCTGAGTGACATTAACCTATGTATCAATTAATGCACGTTACTGCCTGGCCATTACTTTAAAGAAGTCAGATCACAAGCAAAGTTTTCAATGATCATTTAAAATAAAAGGTGCACAAAGGTTTCTTTATTGTTATATGAAAACTTGTCACTTTTTAGAATTTAGAACTAAGAACTAAGATAAGCTGAATGTCTGAACATCTAAACTATGTATATTTACAAGTGAACCTCAGGAAAAATAAAGAAAATAAATTACTGAAGACCTACTGACTACGACCTGTTTAATATTTTTAATCATGTATATACAGTGACTGCGAATGGCCTTGGTTTTAAATATGATAATGACAACAAAAGGCTTCCATTGCTTTTCAAGAATTTCTAGAAGATGAGCTGATGAATGGCTTCACTCTGCCTGACTGTAGGCAGAGGGTTATGGACAGGGTTGATTAATAATTCTACAATCACAGCTAGCTTTTCCTCCCTCTCGATGAGACACATAATCATACATAATTATAGATGTGGCTGCTTTTCCGTTGGCCCTCACCGTTTGATGTACCATATGCTTCCCTCTACACACATAAAACACGTTTGTAATGATAATCATTATTTTGTAGCCAAATCACACCTTGAGCTACCTTCATTATATACCCATCAGTAAGCAAGTAAATGTTTGAACAGAAAACTACTATCCATGTACTACTGCGTGAAATATTTTCTTTACGTAGCTTGTGCTTTGGCACTGCTCAGAGGAATCTGATGGTTAGCACAGAGTCACTGAAATGTCTTACCTGTTGAGCAGATAAAGCCATCTCAGCTTTCGAAGTTGTCAGCTTTCAATCCCTTCAAATCGTGGATTTGTCACCACCTCTCAAAAGCCCTGCCGATATTTACTCCCATTTTAGCACGGGCTCTGTTGCTTTTCTTTTATGAGCGTTCTCCTCTGTTTTTTGGTTTTGACAACAAGTCATTACCCAGATATCCGTGATGATTGTCGTTCCATCTGGATGACAAAGTTTAAATTCTACGCAACTGAAAAAATAAGCTGTATGCAAGACAAATGTCAAAAAAAGCCTAACTGATATTTAATACGAAATTGGACCCAATGACTCAAAGTATAAGTCATTATAATAAACTTACCGTTGCAAATCAGTTTGAGGTAAGGTGACAGTTTTGAACATTGATGTTTTATGTACTTGCTTAATAACAGTTTTTGTTTATTAGTTTACCAAAAAGTTGCAGATTTAAACAAATATAACAATAAAATCACACTGGCATAAAATGTAAGGACCATGTCATGCCAAAAAATCAAATATTTGATGTATTTGATTTAAAAACATTTAAATCAAATACTTATTTGAACAAAGCCTTAGTCTGAAACAGCTCAATAATTCAAGCAAATTAAAAGTTTTATGATTTTACAATACCAAAGCAAGAAGTGAAGGAATTCCAGTAGAAAACATCCCTGTTTACAGTTCAGCCCTGTCATTACAGTCAAATCTTCCTCCCCAGCGAACAATTATCACTGTACCCCATTCCGCCCTCTCTTGTGTGGGCTGAGAGACAGCACAGGACGCTGTGGTTCTGACCTTGACAAGCCACTCCACTCACGCAAAAAAATGAAGCACTCTTATCTCCATGGCAATGAGAGCACTCTCCCACCCCCGCATGAGCAATGACTAGCACAGATGAGAGCAACTTGATTTATGGCTGAAAAATTGTCTAAAGATTTGTAATGTATAGCATAACATCACTTATACACAGGCCATTTTTCAAGTTCAGCCTGGTTCAGTCGATGCTGTGCAAGGTTAAAGATGTGATGATACAGACTGAAGTTCAGTACTTAAGTTTTCCTAATGCACAAGGTTTACTGGTAATGCAGTGCAAAGGTAGTTATGTAATTAGATTAGTTTGTCGGGTTCAAATCTGTGATTAAATAAGCGTACATGCTACCAGTCTGCTTTAAAAGCACCGTAGCTTTCAGGCAATTAGTTTTTATAGCGTTTCATAACTCATAGAAGCTCACAGTTATGATAATATGATAACATTGTAAAAAACTGGAGTTGTTGCAATCTTTCTCATTTCTAATAATCTATTAATATGCATTCGGCTCATTACAAGGCAGCTGCACTTAATTAGTCATTTGAAACCATCTGCACAGATTCTGCTTCAATCAGTAAAAATTAATTGAGAATTAATTGCATTACTGCAGTTTTGCATAGTCATTCATGTAAACAGACATGGAGAGGATATTTTTAGTGTGAAAACAAAATTAAAAATACAAAAACATCAATTTATACAACAATAGTTGCAGAATGACATCATAGGCATAGGAATGTTTGTTCTTCCATACAGATTGCAATATCCAAATTGAAAAAGTGTATTTTTGCAGTGACACAGAGACTTCTGATAAGGTCACTCGTTTCTGGAGATGGATTCATACCAAAATTCGGCAGCCCTTCTCAGCCTACTCTAAATAATTTCAGTGAGGGATTTGCAGAAAACTCAACAACTGTGATTATTTGAAGGTTGTATTTTGACCTCATCATCTCAATTTCAATATCACTGTTACTCTTACTCTTTGCTCAGAGTCATTGTTCTGATTGGATGAAGTCTGTTAGGATACCGAGACAGGACTAAGGCATTTGCATGTTGCTCCGAAGCCAGAATAGATAAACTCCAGGTGAACTTTTGTACTGAAGTGAATTCATTGTTGAATTTACATTATATATAAACTATATTTATTTCAGATGCAGCAGATAGCTGTTTCCTTCAAAAACAGGAAACATTGTATATTATTATAAAACAACACGCAAAGCAACATTTTGTAAACTTTACAGCTCTATGGACATCCACAACAATATCACCTGACAGGATAAAATTGAGGAATACAACATTGTCGTGTTTTTTTGTTCCTCTTTTTTTAAATGGTTACATTCTAACAGAGTGTTACCATGGGAAATAAAACCTGCAAGTTCTCCAAACAAATAACGTAATCGTTTAAAAACAATCTGTTTTCAAATGCCCGCTCAGTAAAGATTTGTGTAACCACTAGCATTCCCAATACATCATTTTCAAAATGCTCCGTGACAGCTTTGTCTATAATAAAGTCGTAAATCAATCTTTCAAAATATCCTCAATGTTCAAATAAATCAATTTTCATGGATCAAAAGGAGAGAGGGAGAGAGAGAGAGAGAGAGAGAATATGTATGCCATACAAATCTGCACAGCACTGTGTGTTGTGCTAGTCATGCTGTCTGATAAGTGCAGATGAGTGTCCAGCATATTCAGGGGTCAAGACACAGTAAATTGATCCACTTAGAGGCGCAGAACAGCAAAGACATCTGGAGCTTAGACGAACCAGCAGAGACTGATACAAACTATAACAAGCTATAGCAGAACTTTTTGTGAGGATCTCTCATTGTAGAGCTTAATTTGCTGGTTGCTTGCATTTAGAAAGAGTCATGCTTTGAAAAAGCACGGAAAAGGTTTTTGGATATTCGTCTTAATGCTGCCAGTTAAGAGTCAAACAGCTCATACTTGATGAGTCTGGACTAAAACCATTGAGCCACATAAAGCGCAACATAAGTAAGGGACAAGCGTCTAAGTATATTCATACAGGGGCCTTTTGAGCTTCAAAACAGACACAAATACACCATTACATTATCATAGACGTGGTCCTTACAACTTACCACTGTATTTAAAAACATTACAAGCCATACAGTATAGTATTGTGTTAGGAAGAGAGTAAATAAAGACACTAAACTGTAAATGAGATGTATTGAACAGCTTACAAACGTGTGGAAGTAAGAGTATTTCTGCTTGCTAAGGCAAAACAGAGAACATAAAACCAGGCTGATCAATGTGTTGAATATTGTGATCAAGGAACAACAGAACTTATTCACTGCGTCTGTGAAGGATTTCTCATTAGCTCAGAGGGGGATAGTTACTTCATCAAGAGATCAGAGAAGAGAGACAGAGATCCAATAACTCTGAGGCTTGAGGGACATTTATCCAATTATCAGTGCTAGGGTCAAAAAGTATTAGATCACTTAGTAGCAATTATTTTGCAAAGGTGCTGACTTATTATTGACAATTCTGAACTTGTTTCATAATTAGTTTAATTTACCAATAAACTTAATAAAATCAATAAAATCAATAAACATGGTTTTAAGCACTGTACCATTAAGTTTGACATATGTCTAATTGACATGGTTTTATTAGTGATATATTTTGCATCTTTTTTGTGTTAACAAATGTTGAAAAATGTTAACATAATTTTTACAGCTTTTAGGCTCAATTTAAATGTATCTTTATGCATTTTTTTTCACTTTCAATTTATCCTCATATCACTATTTTCACTTTGCTTTTATAAGTTAAATCATACTGTATACACATTGG
Source organism: Botia almorhae (assembly GCA_036877575.1). Classification (NCBI taxonomy): domain Eukaryota; kingdom Metazoa; phylum Chordata; class Actinopteri; order Cypriniformes; family Botiidae; genus Botia; species Botia almorhae. Next base: position 46,310 of record JAZGTJ010002033.1, read on the forward strand.
TTGAGATACAGTATGTTCTATATGAAATACAAAAACAATTAAGCATAAACAGACATGTAACTAAAAAGTTACTGACTATAAACACTGTTGTTATTTTGTTAAGCCTTTTCATATCTGATCCTCCACTTAGAGCTGTTAATACCGGCATTTTCCGAACTATATATTTAACCTCTAGCACATTTTCACTCTCTTTCTATGAGTT
>JAZGTJ010002034.1:0-32618 GCA_036877575.1 Botia almorhae
ATTTGTGGAATTCTCTGAAATGTTAAACATAGTAAAGATAATTTTTTTAATTAGTATTTTGTCTTGTTTTCCAGTATATATTGTCAAATTATTTTCTTGTTTTAAGCATAAATCTAAACAAGAAAAACATGTCCATGGAGTAGGAAAAATATTCCTAATTGGTATGTTATCCGACAAAGTCAAGACACAAAACTTTTTATTTTAACTGGAGGCAAGACAGAAATACTGTTTAAGAATTTGAATTTACAGTGTACTGCAGCCTTGTGGTTGTTTGTTTGTTGAATACCCCAAATACTCAACAAACAAACACGCAATGGACAGAGGATGTGTAGAACTTTGTGACAAATGTTTCAGTTCTGCAGAAATTTGAGAAGCTTTCTGTGGAATTTTGTGTGCACAGATTCCTTGTGGGCCTGGTTACAGGAATACAGTTTCATGTAAAAAAGTAAAAATAAAAAAAACAGTTCTTGTTCTAGTGCACACGTGCATACATAAAGGTTGTACATATGGTCACATTTCTCTTTTAGATGCAGTTTTAATTTTTTTATTATTATAATATACGAAAAAAACTTCAAAATTTCCAGAACCTAAAGACATGCAGAGAATGTCTTGATTAGATTAAAGTTTAGTAGCCAGGATGTTTATCACCCTTTACAACCATCAACAAAATCTCATATGACCACTAGCAATGAAACCCCAGGCCTTATATTTTCTCAGTCTTAATCGAAACTGTAGAGGGTTATGATATAACAAAGAACAAAATATATATTTTGTTGTATTGTTTGTGTAAAATACCAATAAATAATGACAACCCAAAATATAAAGCAAATTAAGAGTTTTTGAAAATGTAAAAAGTTTTGAGAGTGTTTATGATTCGTTCATTGGATTACCAAATGTATGTTACAAAGGTAGAGAGATTTGCCAACATTTAATTCCTATGATTTGTTCCTGAAAAAAAGATGTTTGCTGCTTCAGATCATTTAGTTGCAGTAGATTATGAAAGTCTTGTGCCTTGCACAAATTTATTTGTGCAAATCTGTGCAACGCATGAAAAATGTAGCGATCAGAGGCCGCAGCTGAGCACGGTGGTAGACGACTTCTTTAAAGACACATTGCTGCAGCTGGATATTTATTTATTAAATTATTCTTTAAAAAATGATAGTTTGAAAATCTTTTGAGTATTTTACAGCACTGGTTGACATAGTTCATTCTCATAAACATGTTAAGGAGCCCGTTGTTGAAAGGATGTAAAGTTCAACACTTGTTTAACTATAAATAAATGTGAATTTTTGTCTAATAAAGGTTTAATGACTTTTTTATTTATATACTGGTGATGTATGTTGCTGCATGTTTTGAGAAAGTCAGAATGTGTTTAAAAGTGAGACTGAAAAGTATTTTATTAATGTTGTCTCTCAGTGGTTTGTTGTGTTTACCCTTTTTAAATCAGTGATGCACATGAAAGTGAAAAGCAATGTAAGATGATAGATGCAGTGCAATATGAAACCTCATAACATGCCTGAGAACAGTTTGCTGCATTATAGCTAGAGGGCAGTGCATAGGGGACGGATGAGATCAGATGCTGCCGAACACTGCAGTTTATACAGTTCTCAGTTTTCTCTAAAGTTTCAGACTGCAGCTCTTCGGAAGTTTCTCTCTGAAAGAAACTCATACTGAATCTGATGCTCTGTCTGTCTGTGTCACATCACATTGAAAATAATGGTTTAAATGTGTGCTCGTGTGTATTCAATGTGAACAGAAAAATCATTTTTTATAACCCACATTTGCCAACAGTAGACAGTCAATCTTTTTCCAGTTTTGTTCAAGCTTTATTCTTCAAGAACATGACAAGAACATGACTCACTGAGGTTCTGGCTGTGAAAACCTTTTAACATAATCAACAGGGACACAACACGGCTTCTTTAATTAATCAGGTTTGGAACACAACCTTGGATGCAGGTGTGCTTTTCGGCTAAATATTGATTGTGGATTGCCTTGCTGATGGCGAGAGAGTGCCAGGTGACCCGGTAAGCTGGTGATCACGGCAAATAATCTCTCTGTGGCTCTGGCCTTATTGAGTGTCTGGGTGAGTGTTAGATGTTGGGTATAATACAGCATTCATAAGGGGCATCAGGGATTTATCAATACTTGGGAATGAGATTTTAAAAGTATGTCTGTATTTGAATGATATGTTTTTGTTATAAGAAGAAAGTCAAAGACTGAAAAGTACTTCAGGGTACATTGAGTTTTCACAGGAGCCACACAGCTACTTTTAAACATTTACTTGGCATGTAAATTCCCTAAATTCTAGTGTGTTTGAACATTGTCTGCATCGCATTGATAAAAGACAACTCCGTATTAGTGCACAATCAAGGTAAAATCTGTACGCTTTTGCAGATGTGTTGCGCAAGATACTTTGTGATTTGTTTCAGATTTTACTTAGATAACATCACACTGTAGCTTCAAAGTGATTTAGCTGTGATATTATTTAGAAACCAATTACCGATTTGATATCTCTTTAATTGCTCAATTGTGTTTCCTAGACAGCATCAAAATTAAACAGAGTAAATATTTTATTAAAAGTAAAAAATGTTTGCTTAAAATGTACAAATCTGTGATTGATTCAACCATGTTACACTAAACCCATATGATGTTATTTGTATTTATTTATTTATTTAGTTTTTTAGTAACCTTAACCAGCTCTTAAAAATACTTCAAATACCTAAACAACAATGACAGTATTCCAAACAACAAGTAATGTTTTAACAACACGTTTCTGAAGCTACTGTATGCAATAGCTTTGAATGAGGAACAAAGTTAAATCATTGAATTATAAATTAAATGTAATATGGGTTTGAAAATGTAAGTACGAAGAACCAAGTCTCCTAGCTTTTACATTTCTCCTAGAAAAAGACACCAGTAATCTCAGTGGCCTCCTGTCTCAAACTGTGCTTAGATTCACAAAAGATCGGCAACCAAAGATTTTATTATGAACAAAAGTTTCTCATAAAATTCTCTAAAGACCAAATTATCTGTGCTGTGCTCTCTGCATTTATTTGATATCTCTTACTGTGTCAATAATTGACTCATTTGTTTCTTCTTTTATGGCTCCTAAAGAATTTCAGAAGAAACATCTGAGACAGATTCTTCAGTAAAGACAAACTCAGTCCATAAAACCTTCTGAGATTTAAAAAACTACCCATTCAACAATAAAACTTTACACTGGGTATATACTTATGTATCAGATAATGCTCTGAATGTTCTCTCCAGTCCAGACCTGAGTGCCTTGTGGTCTTGCTGACTGCGATAACGAAGAGTCTGAAATTACCCTCCTCAATAAATGTCATGTTGTGCGCGTTGCTTGCATCTGTCTCCCACTATGATGTCACAACACAGCTGTAAATTATCCCTTTAAATTGACTGAACTCATTTGCCAAAATTTGTTCATGATTATCATGAGTTTGATGTCATGGCTGCCCTTTAGCTGACGTTTCAGACGGCGCAGTAGAAAGCATAATGGCTAATTAATGTAACAAATGACATTCTCAACATCCAGAAATAGCAAATTACTCAGATATCATACATTGTCATGCACTTTGCATTACAATCGCATGCAAGTTCTGCTTAAGCTACAATGGCATCTGCCAAACCCCCATATCCATATTGTCATTTTATTTTTTATAATGCTGGTTTAAGCAGTGTTAGCCATTTTGAGAGCATCTACCAGACTGCCAGTGAATTAGAAACACCCGCCCCAAACCCTAACATTTAGAAGAATTGACGCAATGTCTCCAAACTTTCTGATTGGCTAACAAACTGTTTTTTAATTTTAAACTGTGTTTTAATTTTTCTAGGGCATGTCTCACAACAGCAAAGTGAACAAAGTAACACAGTAAAATGTGTTTTGCTTACATAATTAGACGGTATGAATGAATTTAACAGAGACAAAGAATGATTTTCTTTAAAATGATGTACAATGGTAAATGTGCCTAATAATTTATGAAATGTAATAAAATGATATAAATAGGGTTCAGTTTGCTTACATGTAGGAAAAGTGAGAAAAAAAAAATATTTTTATTAAAAAAACTTATTACAAACCTTTTTATGGCAATTTAAGTCAATGCCCACCAGCATTCACCAGAAAACAGCATTTGTCACTTTAACAATATATAATGATGGCTTACTAGTTTGAACATTAAACTCATGTGCAAAATGGGTTTAACTGATGCTAATGTTTGCCACCAGTGTTACCACAGTGGGTACAGTTCAGAAAAACAGTGCAGAAGTTGAACCTTTAGCGTATCACTGGGGCATTTCCCTCAAAGGGTACATCCCCGTTCTCTTTAACACGGTAAAGAAATAACACTGGTCTTAACACTTTAACACTGGTCTCACATGTGTATTTTTCTTATTCCCTTATTTGTATTGTCTGTGCGTTGTTGTCTCTGTGTACTGGAGGCTAATWACACTGAAACAAATTCCTTGTATGCACAAGCATACTTGGCAATAAAGCTCTTTCTGATTCTGATTCTGATTCTTCTGAAATGCATTAGGCTGAGGGATACTACAGGTGTAATTATTAAGTGTACTGCCCCAGAGTCAAGCTAAAGGTTATGAAACACATTACATTTCTTTGTATGCAATGCCAAATGACAGGAAATAACAAGGCGAATCCTCTTTATTAATATTTTGTTAAATATGTAACAATTTCTCCATTTACGTGCATTTGATAACTTGTTTGACACTCATTATCATTTAAAAACATTAGAAATATTTTACAGGAGTAAAAGAGCTTGTCAGTGGACTGTACCATCGGACTGAGTCCATTTCCTTTCAAACAGACTTATGTCAGAATTATGTAAGAATTGAATGCTACTTCTTCACATTTCATAAAGAACAAGACTCTAAATATCAACCTTTAAAAAAGCTGTAAATATTATCTCAATATACAGTCATTAAAGTGGCGCTAAAATATATTGAAACTGAAACAATTGAAAATTAAGGCAGATGAGAAAAGACAAGGCTAATATGCTCTAATGGAAGCCATTACCCTGCCGAATATGTCTCCATGCTTAATGGTTTCATTTTATTCTGGGAATGTTTCATTGTGTTTTACAGAGAGCAAAGGAATATTTTAACCTGTTACACACCATTTCACTCCATTTAAGAGTGTTTTTGATTTATTCTGACATGGAACAGGTGGAAGAGGTCACTGCGTTTATACCAGATGGATTGAAATGATATTATAAATTGGCTTAAAAATGATTAAATATAATCATATACAGGCAGAAATAACAGAGAAAAGTTCAGTCAGAACTAAGACATTTGAATAACCTAATTCACAACTAGAACATTAGCAGTCAATAATGTATCTGAGTTAAATGATTAAATACATCTGCACAACAATAATTTACAAATGATTTATCTTCCTTCTTGTTATTGTTTTATAGATGGTAGTTGGGTTGATGAAGTTTATCAGCTGTATTTAATATAGATAGACAGTAAGTGCACAGTAAGTGATTATTTGTCTGACTAAACATTGTTTTGTTAAATGTGTAATGCTTTTAAAACAATTTTTCTGTTTTGCTCTTTGGAGGGCAAAACACGACAGGATTTTCTGGGTGATTAGGAGCGACATTTTGAAAACATGTAATTACTGTACAGTTCTTTAAAGATGAAACAATTCAAAACATAAAGGCATACACAGTATAAAACATGCAACATGAAATAAACTAATACAATTTTACTTAGATAATATAGCAATTGTGAGATAATTTCACAAATGTATTATCACTGAAGGTTCTGTCACAGGTAAGGTTCAGGATAAATTACTCACAACTAAAGTAACTGATGCTTGATTTTTGACAAATTGTGCTGTGTTTTTCTTTTTAGAAATGTCCATATCACATTGGAGATAATAGTAACATTATATAATATCATATATAAATATAATACATTGATCTAGAACGATAGGTTTACATTATAACTGGGTTTATAGTCTGGTTTACTAGTTCATTGAGGGAAGAGACATTTTCTCTTTGAATTTGACAAGTTTGAATTTAAGTATTAATGCAGAAGCTCTTTATCTGACAAGAGATAAGAAAACATTTCATAGATCCCATGCAGTACCATTAAAATGTTATAGTTATGCTATTGTGTTAAAATACATAATTATCATGCATCAGACATAATATAATTCTAATTCTGATACCTGTATAAAAGGTGATTATAAAACAATTTCATGACAATTCCTTTGATGCAGTCTAACATTTTGTGTAAAAAGACCAAATTTTACTGCAGTTACATTCAGATTTATTTGTATAGCACTTTCACAATACATAATATTCCAATGTAGCCTTACAAAGAGGAGTGTTTTACAAAAGCGACAGCATAGATTAAAAGAGAAAATTAAGCCTCGGAAGGATCTCTGCAACTTAACTCATTTATGCCTGGCAAACACCCATGCATGCATAAAATGACAATCTAACCAGATTTATTGCAGCCACATAATAAGACATATGATCTATATGATCACATAATGATCAGAATTGTAATATGGATAATAATGGATAAATAATGGATAAAAATGGACCAAGTTGTTGTTTCATAGATTTTAATAACATCTGACTCCATACAATAAAAGTAGAGAAACTTTTCTCTGCGGTACCAGTGGAAATGTCAGTCAGTTTTTGATGAGCTCTAACAGCTACAGCACAAAGCGAGATGGGCTTGGGACAGTCACTGTGTGCTGACACTTATAGGGGGCGGAGCTAATGCTCACTCACTTTAGATTCATAGAGGAGCTGTTGAAGCATGACAACAGTGAGGTGGCAACAGAATTTTAGAGAGAGGAATGATGAGAGTGCAGAAGATCATCTCTCTCCAGGAGATTATTTTCAACAACTACCAACTACAAGTTCAAAAGTTCCTTCAGATATGCCCTGAGAGCACATAAGTGTATGTGTATGGGGGACTGTGTGTATATTGGAAGAAGGGCTACTTAGCTATAGTTTTTACCAACAAAACTGTGCCCAGAAGTTTGATAAAGTTGAAAAAATCCTTTTGGGAAGGTACCAAAGTGTAAAAATATAAAAAAAAACACAGTATACCGTTTATTTCTTTCAAAAGGTTTTCCTGTAACTTTAGGGGATAGGTTAGGGTTAGTTTGTTATACTTATTTTATGGGTCAATCCTACTACGCAGTGCATTTATGTTATAGATAAAATATTAAACACTTTAAAGATGGAAATCATATTACCTATTGTTTTATCACAATTATAAAAACATAAAGATACATTTAAAATTATACGATGATATAAAGCAATTTTTCCCCCTTTCTCTAATCAAAGTGTTTCCAACAAAACATGTTCTTTTGAGCTTATAGATGTTTATAGTTTATAATCACTTCATAGGATTTTCTTGTACCCTCAATATGACCTATAAGACTGAATCCTGTTAGGCTTTTGCAATGTTTTTTCCCCTTTTGGTTCCTTATAGTATAACATTGGTAATATTAATTGCAATATGACTGAATTATTCCCTAGTTGTATTATATGAGATTTGTACAGTTAGGAGGAGCAAATGACTGTATTACAGTAAGAGTATTAAAACATCTCAGGTTATGTATGCAACTAGTTCCCTAAGACAGGGAATGAGATGCTGTGTCATGGCTTTGACATTATGGGAAACATGCTTCAGGTGCACCAGGGTAACATGTGAACCAGGTGAACACTTGTGAAATAACACCTATTTATAGGCAGGTCAAGGTCATGTGATGTAGTGTTGTGTGCCACGTAAACTTTAAAAGGTGCCTGCCATGTCATCATCAGATGTCATCAGAGCTCTTAGGGAAGGTTGTGCAGGCATGACTGCAATGGTGCAGCATCTCATTCCCTTTCTCAGGAAAATAGATTATGATGATGCTATACTCCTAGTGTAGAGTGGGCCCTAATATCCTAATTCCCTACAAGTAGAATGGGCCCTAATATCCAGAGGTGAAGCTAGGTCACAGGCCTTATAAGCTAGGGAAATAGCCTCCATGATCCAGTGGGATAAGTGCTGTTTGATGACTGCATTATCCTGGTTGCGACCACCAATACAGAGAGGTACTGAGAGTACCTCTTACACCAATGGCTTGAGTGATGCACTTGGATTTTCAAAGCTCTAACTGGACACAACATGTGAAACCTTTCATGTTCTGGCAACTTATGCAACAGAAGAAATAAAGGCTTAAAGCACACTTGACACGTGACTAGAAGCACCACCCTTATTTCCAGGAAATATGTGCCACCCCGCAAAACCAAACCCCAACCCGTGAGAGAGACATCTGTCTTAAGAATCCTGTGATGGCATAGGGCCTCTACAGTGAGAAACTAGGTATAAAGCCATTGGTGCGTAACTCTTACCATCCATAATGGCTGGTTTTTGGGATGAAAAACCTTTATCTTACCTTTAGCTAGAACTGTTATGGCCACATGCAGTAGACCTAAAGGAACCATGTTAATTGCTGCTGCCATAAGACCCAACAGCATTTGAATCTAGAGGACTGTTCAATGCAGGCCTAGCTGAATCCCCTGTTCACAAAGGCAGGGACTGACTCGACACGTGCAGGAGACAACTGTGTGTACATTGTAGTGGAATCCCAGATCACCCCTAGAAAAGTAATTCTCTGTACTTGAAAAAACATATTCTTCTTGAGGTTGAGTCTTAGCCCTAAACACCTCATATGAGCAAACATGACTTCTTGATGCCATGCAGCTAGTTCTCGTGAGCTGGCCATAACTTGCCAGTCATCTGTGTAATTTAGAATATGGATGTCCCGGAGTCTCAGGGACAGAGCTGCATCCAAACACTTTGTCAAGGTGCGTGGCGATAGGGTTAGGCCAAAAACACTCAATATTGGTTAGCTTCCCCCCCAAAAGCGAATGTGAGAAATGTCCTGTATTCTGGCAAAATCTCAATTTAAAAATATGTGTTCTTCAGATTTATTGTGACAAACCAGTGCTGAGTTTTGTACCCTTTCTGTACTGTGTTTAACAGTCATGGGGATATACCGTGAAGAAGTTTACCCCTTTGGCTACAACTTCTGCAAAAGCAGAGCAGCGACTACACTCACAGCCCGATAGCCCTGTGGTTCTGAGATTACTGTACAAACCCAATGCCAGTGCTCCATCATAAATGGTGAGTAAAAGGGTGAACTATCCTTTTCATATCCTACTTTATCTTATAAAAACAGAATTTTCATTGGTTGTTTTTAGAATTAGTTTCACTAGTAAAAGTAGTATTACAATTAATATTGTTACAACAGTGAATACATTTATGTAAATATTTCAAATGATTTAAATATAATGCATTTAGCAGTCATTTGACAGAGGTAATTTAAATGTATAATGAATAAAAGCTGAGCAATCAATGCAGACGGCTTTGTTGATTATAATAGGAGCGATTTTGTTTTAATGCGCCACAACATTACTCGTGTCCTGTGTCGACACAGTGTGAGACTTCCTGTTCTTTAATATGTTTACTGTGCAGTACACAGACAAGCGCAAACTCATTTAAAGAAAACAGAATTGTGGCTCCTAAGAGAGATACATTATTTCGACTTAAATGAATAAAACAAAAGAAGTAATTACAGCCTTCAAAACAAATAAAAACCACCAGTCTGTGTCATATTAGCTGCAAACTGCTTAAAGAATAGCCCCCCTCTCCTCTGCAGAAAAAAAAGAAATCTAAATCTGTCATTATTTACTCATCCTTTAGGTCTCATATGACCCTCTAAAGTTATTTATAACACAATGGTCAAACTGGTGTTTTCCATACAAAAAAAGGTGATTGGTGACCATGGTTCTTAAAGGCACAATGTGTAAGATTTTTGTATTAAAGTATCAAACAAAGCACCTGGACAGTATTATATATTTTGTTTAATCGTGTACTTATATTATCACAAATGTTTGCAAGTGTTTATAAATTTAGAGAAATTTGCAGTATTAAAAAGAGCACCATTGTCTGTCACTTGTCACCTGTCAATGATGTAATATCCATGTTATTCCATGTTTCCGCTTGTACTGCCACAGAAACCATGGCAACACAGTGACACTCATGATCAAATGCAGAAGTAGCAGTAGTCTTGCATGCCACACGCATAGCTGTAGTTTTGCACAGTCATAGACCACAATTATTCATTATTGTTTGCAGCAGGTTCTATTGCCAAAGATAACTCAGAGAAACTAAACTAAATGTATTTGTGATATGTATTTGTATATGTGATTTAAATGACCCAAGAAGAGTTTTGGACAAGAGGAGAAATTAAACGTCAGTTAATATTATTATCTTAATATGTGTTAGGTTATACATAAATAGTAAGTCAGCAAATGCTTTGGGTATGTACTTCAAATGTACTTTTATATGATTGTTTTGACCACATAAAACTGTGCTCTGTTACCCCGCCATTTAATTTAATAAATAATTTGACATTCTTGTAGTAATTTAGCATTAAACAATATGTTACTTGTGACTATAATTCATAATAATTAAATAAAATTATGTGATTACACATTACAGTCATAAAACCTTATTTCATTATCTCATCCATAAACATTATTTGTTAGTCCCATCGGATTGATTTCCATCAGCAGTGGAGATTTCAAATGCTCTCTCACAGTGTTATCAAGCTGCACCTCCATTATTGTTTTGGATATATGATATGCAAGAGTTTCAGCACACAATTATTTAAACTTATTATTATTATTTACTTATAAAGTATTTAAACTTTAGTATGTTGCAAGCTGTCATATGACTTCGGAAAACTTAGCAAGCCCTATGGGCTTATATGACATTTTATTTTCCTTACATTGTATGTCTGAGGGTAGATCAGAAATTCTGCTAAAAGTCCTTTGGTGTTGCAGAGAGTCATACAGTTTTATACAGAGTAACATACTGACAAAAGATGACAGAATATTTATATTTTAGTGAGCTATGCTTTGCATTTTCTGTTCCAACAATAGGCCATACATTAAACAAATTTCACATGTTATACATTTAACTGGATAATTTCAAAATAGCAGAATGACAGATATGAATGTTAAAAAAGTTAACACAAGCCACTGTGAGTTTGTGTTAGGCATAAAGAAATCCTGTTTCCACACAGCAGACAGTTGCAGAGGATTCAGAGGAACTGAGCAGGATCTTAGAGGAAGTGAAGAAAAATGACCTGTGTGCTTCTGTCACTCTTCATAATCCTGAGACAGGTGGCACTCTTAGCCTGAGGGCCCGAGGTTTGAATATTTAATATTTCATTTAAAAACACGGGTCAAACTCTGAATATGTGTCCTTGGATGAGAGAAGGACACAAGCTCTCTTGTGAGGTGTGGATTGAAACAGTGTCATATTTATCTTCCATCTCTGTCTTCACCTTCATCAGTCTATGGGAAAAGGCATTATTCTTTCCGACAGATACAGCAGGTCTCCTCAGACCTTTCAGATGTGTTGACTAAGCAATTAGTAAACGCACACATTTGCACATCATTTACAACAGTTGCAAGATTATATACCACATGCTAATTGTTGTATTTTTTTGAAATATGATTCATCTTCTGGGGCCAAACAATAGCTTTTTGACACTGGAAGTTTGGAAGCTTGACAGCTGTGATTACCAATAACATACATCATATAGAAAGAGAAGTTTGGACATTTTGATATTAAGAACTCCTCTTATATTATGTAGAAAATTATTAGGTTAGTAAATGATGAGAGAAATTTATTTTTGGGTGCACTATACCTTTAAATGTTTGCAATGCCTCCTCTGTTGCGTTACCTAATAGGAGAGATCATCTTCAATATATGAGAGTTTCTGCAAGGGCTGTGTTAATGTACAAACAAAACTCTATATTTAAGTTGATCGTAAATACCTAACCATAACATAATCAATGAAAATAAAAACATGATCCATTCAAGCCTAAACATATTTTGCGGTTTTCCGCATTTAAAGGGGTTTGTCTTCAGGCCGCTGGTAGGGAAGCGTCTCTGACAGTGAGTGGTGTTCACTTTCAGCCTGGTAGTGATGTGAGAAATCGATGGTTGTGCTGATCACTTCGCCCTTAACAGAGCAGGCTGTTCAATCGATGCGTTTGATGTCAGGACGGGGCTGAACTGAATCAAGTGGAGAGTGGAGTTGATCTCATTTCTGTCTCTATTGAGTTACAGGGAGATGGAGGGAGCCGGAGGAAGACAAAGGGAGGTCATCGCAAGAGCTGACTGTGATGAATTACTACAAAAACAGATGTGGATTTGTGCAAAGAGGGCTTGAATTGTTTGGTCACTAGCCGTGCATATGTCTAAATTACAGTGCTTGTTTGGGGAGGTGCTCAGAGACATTGTTTTAAAAGTGCACTCATTTTTTTCTTATACAACTTACTTGCAAAAATTAAATAGCATTTCAGACAAATGTGCTATGAAATGCCCTACACTAACTTGTGACCCAAATTTTGAATTGTTATGATAACAACATATATGTTAAAAATTAAGTAAAAAAAATACATGCAACAATCTGTTGGTGCTTGTCGTGGCAAAAATCTGGAATATTTAAATGATGTTAACAATTTAGCATAATATTATCATGTTTTAGGATGTAATTACATGATGTTAACATGACTTAACATGATGTTGACATGACTTAGCATAATGTTAACATGATATAGCACTTATGCTTATGACTTATGCTAGCATGACTTTGCTTCACAAGCACCACTAATTAGAGTATCAGAAAGATATATATGTATACATAGAAATATCTATGATGGAAAAACACAAAGCACCCATGTGAAGCCGCAATAGTTAGTCATTGAACTCTATGCCTCCATGTCATTAGGAGGCAGTATAAAGTCAGTGAACAGACAATAACTTACAGAGTGCTGCTTTAAAACTTAACATAGTCTGATCGGCCAGCTTTAGTGCCTTCAGAGACGTCTGATTCTCTCTGCTGTGCGAAAAATAATCCTCCTTCCAAATAAAAGAGACTGTTTCATCATTTCCTCACAGTACGGCCCGACCTCATTAACCTCTCGTAATTAAGAACTGCTGACACCATGCACTCCTGGAGTATGAATGCAATGAATCTTTATTAAGTTTCATAAAGTGTGTAATGCCACAGCGTTAACCTCTTCAGTACAGTTTTAAAAGTATAGGCAAGCAAACCAACGTGCTAACAAACAAAGGCAGCATAAATGCAGACTACTGCTCGGATGAGGACAATAAACACAATTACCCGAAACCTGTTTACCAGAGGTCCCTAGGGCTCCAGGATAAGATTGGTATTAAAAGGAATGGGATTAGTTAATCCTTCATCAGAGGCCTATTAAAGAAGTTTACAGTGGGCTTATGGGAATAGGTCTGCACAACAAGACCAGGTATTTAACCCTCATGATTTCTCTAAGCTTGAAATCTGTTTGTGAGGCTAGAGATCGAACCCCAAACTCTCAGACGGCCTTAAAATTTAATATGTCATCCAAACAGTCGCTCAATAACAGTACTCAATAATTACACCAGACTGTTCAGCTAAACAGGACTCACTAACACACACCTGCAAATGCATATGTGCAAGCACACAGAGAGTCCTCTTTAGTTTGCTGATGTTAAAATGGAAGCACAGTTGCAGATAGGAAGGTCAAAGCAGTTCTACTCAGGCAAAAGCTGAAAATCAAGGTGAACGTTTCCAGCTCAAAGAGGCTGATTCTTTTGAAAGGCCTGCAGAGGCTGGAGACAGGACTGCAACCAACAAAGAAATAAAGAGGGATGTGTTCACTGCTAATATTCATAGGAGTAGTCAATAAATGTGGATTTCTGAATGACTAATTCCTAAACTTTTACAGGTTCTCCATAATCCTCAATATTTGGTTACATTCTCGGATGGAGATATAATACATTCCAAACCAAACTGAGAGCAGAAGTGTGTTTAGAGCACATGAAACAATGCAGAAACGCTGAAGGACATAAGGGATCAGCCATAAGCCATTTTTATTTCATTGTCCTTAAGGCATATAATGGTGGGAAGGGTCTGTTTGATTAATTGAATTTAGCATATAGAATATAGATTATATTTATAGATTGAACTTTTAATTCCACAGTGGTGCAGTTAAACCTTAGTTTATCAGAACTCAAACTCTTTTTACAGCGGAGATATTACAGCTTAGATTTAAGCCCAAAGTGGGTTATTATATAAGCCACGTAAATGAATTATATATATAAAAACAAATTATAAGGCAACATGCAGTTCGACATTAACCAATTTTTCTTGTTCTGTCTTTGTATGTTAACAGTTATTAAAGAGATATTTTAAGTTAAATGATTTAAATCACTTTTGAAATTAAACTTTATTAATTAGCATTGCTGTCAACACAACCATGTATATAACTTGTATATAATTTTTGTTAATATTATTTCCAGATACTATTGCATTATTTTTAACTAATCATTATGTTTAGGTGCAATAAAAAAAAGGGGAGTAAGAAAGAATAACTGAAATATTTAGATTTTATATTTAAAAAAATATTTAAAAAATATTTATAATTACATTAAACAAAATTGCAAACCTAAGATTTAAAGTCTAACTAGTGTCACGGGTGAAGAATCACGCAACAAGGCAAGCTGGTGAAAAAAGACCCCGGAGGGTGGGTTTATTACATAAAGGGGTGAAGTGCAGAAGTGTGGCAGCCGGTGTTACTGGTGCGGCTGGTGAGACTGGTGAAACTGGTGTGCTCCGTGTGTCCCTTGTGGCGGTGAGAGTGCGAGCCCGTGCGTGCTCCCCAAAACGGCTGGCCGGTTACTCGCTGCTCTCTGCAACACATAGAAATACAAAAGTTAACGCACAGCATAACCATAACACTCAGWTCTAGCGAGGACGAGAGCTGGCGGCTCTTTAAAGCTGCGTGGTGATGCGGTCCAGCTGCGATCGGTCCGCCGTTGATGAGCTGGTGCAGGTGCGGCGCGTCGGTTGCCAGGGCGACGCTGATCAGCCCGGAGAGACTCGTCACACTAGTAAGTCCAATTAAATGGCAAAAAATGCAAATTAGTAGTTAGTAAAATGAATAATGAAAAATATTTTAAATTCTGCTTTATTGCTCAGTCACAAAAAATGCAAAATAGAAGCATTTTCAGAATCAGAACAAAAAAGCGGAAAAAGTTCTAAATCTAAGAATCTACTCAATATGAACATTATATAATGCACATTAAATGATTAAAGCTGTCGTTTAACTTATTTTACAAATACTGCTTTTAAGCATGTTATAATGTTTTTAATTACCTCCTCATAAAAGGTATTGTGTTAACGTATCAAAAGAGGCTACTTCTACTGTACAACACTGACAGAAACATATTTTTGTAACTTTCATGTTATATTATCCTGCTGACTCTTATGGGGCTCTGGGCTCTTGTGACCCCTGGTCCCAGAACAGTCTTTTTCTCTTTCGTATTGACACCAGCAGGGACTAATGGCTCTATGCTGAGGACCTGTGGCCCCCCATCTATCAGGCGGTGTGCTAACATCTATAAATGGCTTTCAGAATTACTTAAAACGTGGATGAGCGATGTTTAGATAATAGACCGAGATGGATTAGCATGCAGATAAATATTTTAACACTGGCTTTGTTTATTGATTGACTCAGTAATTTCCACTTCAACTCAAATGAAGGTGGTTCCAGTCTGTCGAGACTGATGTCTTTCTCATGTCTCGTAGACTGTCAACTCTGGGCTAAAAAATTAACAACTTCTTGAAGGAGTTTTATGCTACAGCAGCAGTAATGTACCTGGTTTGGCTGGTTTCCAGGTGCCCTCTAGAACTCATAGCATAGAATAATGCATTTTAAACAATTTAACATTGCCAGTTTGTGCATTTTTAAGCCAGACTGTGTTTTTACCATCTGTTTTATGTAATTTCATGAATCTTTTTAAAGCAGTGTTTACATTGTTGGAGTTCAAAGCCAAATAACTAGAAACTAAAATGTTCCATCCAAGAAAAGCATGCCTGGGTGAGATTAAGAAAAAGGGCCCCACTGGTCTTAAAATTGTAAACTGTAACAAAAGAACCACTGCAACTAATATGACATATAAACCATTTTTTAAAAGAGAATATATACATGTGACTTTATGTTTAGCTAATACATAAATGTGATTCAATAACAACTGAGTTAAGGTTGAAAGGGTAATAACTCTATAAACTTCTCAAAGAGCATCTTTACGTTTAGTTGTATGTCTTTGCATAGCACAAACAAGACCAGTTTAAATCCTTTGACCTGTGATGCTGTTTCTTTCATGTTTGAAACAATAGACAGTAAGAACATTAAAGATGTAATCTTTTCATTACATGTTTTTTACATTTTGAGCAACATTTGAGGTCCCAGTATGCGGCATGAATAAATTAAGCAGATAACTGTTCTAATTATTTATTGCTTTTGTTTTTTTTAAATCATTGTAATTTTCAATTATTTGTTGTTATTATTATTCAGAGCTCATCTTATTTAACATGTTGCCTTTTAGTATTTTCTCACTGTTAAACATTGGAGTCCACACACATTTAGACCACAAAATTTTTACCTAACCCTAAATTTGAATAATGTGTTGCAATGCTCAAGATTAAGAGTTTGGTCCAGTTTTGTTATGCAGTTTGCTTCAGTTTAAAATGGACTCCAGTATGTTGGGGTCCTAGATGACCGTTTATTGGACAAACCCACTCAGCATCCTGTTATAGGGCTAAATCCTTTAATTTAAATAAAACCAGACTGCTGATTGCTATTGAAACATCAGGCTTATGGTTGCATGTTTTTTTTGGGGCTGCATCCCACATTAGCTTTACTAATAGCGCTGAGACACTCAGAGAAAAAGAATCCGCAGACGTGCTAATTAACACTGAGAGACTTTCCTCTTGCCTGGCGCCTCTCGTGCCATCCACGATGAGACCATCACGTTTATTTCTGAATACCTTAATATCTTCTTAAGTGATCAATATTGTGCATCATCATAAATCACGCCATGGCTGCAAGCTGTTATTCCAAAAGTCAATACCAAACTTGGGAGCAACTAATGGCAGGATTTGGTCTGGGTCCCTGTGGGAAAGGCAACAGAAAAGAAAAAAAATCTCAAATTATGCATGTGAGCAGTACGGGCGTTTTCAGCTCTTAGAAACGAGAGTCAGAAAGTCTGTGCAGCCTGTATGAGCTGTTCATTTTAATCTCATCTTTTGGACAGTGGGGCGACACTTAATGATCTCTATCCCATCACTTTAAACCACAATGGTAATCAGTTATTAGAGCTGGCATGTGAGAAGAAATTAGCAAGATTCCAAGTACCACAACTACACTGTGTGCTGGAAAAAGATAGTGAATAGATAGTAATAACGGGGTTTTAGCATATCAAATGTGTGTTTTTGTAATGTTGCAATAACGCTGTTAAAATGCAGTTTGCATCTTGCTGTGACATTTTGTAAACCATACTAACACAGAATAATTTTATGGGTGTCGCCAAAATGCCACATTCATCTTTAAAGTAAATGCTTTAAAATGTTTTTAAAAATACCATCAGGTAGCAGTTTATAATGGGGTTTCATTTGTTAAGAACAGTTAACTAAAAGTTAACTAACAATTAACAATACTTTAATCATAAACTTTTGAACTAAACAATTACTCTTAATGTTAATTTTAACATTTACTAATGTATTTTTAAAATCAAAGTTCTATCAACATTAGTTAACATACAATGAACTAACACAAACAATCAATGATTAAATGAACAAATATTCTAAAAGATTAATAAATGCTGTAAAAATATATTGTTTTCTTGTTAGTTTATGTTAGTTAAAGCTGAAGTTGAGGGTTTCTTTGGCAGAGAAATCACAGGAATTTGCTGGAATGTTGTCATGCCATGACTGGTTAGTGTCAGGTGTTTTATGTAAACATTTTAAAAATGTGTACTGTAACGTAATCCGCGACAACCAAAATGAAACATTTTCCATTTTATAAAAATGTCTCATGTTTGCTGGGATACCCTTATTAGGTGTCAGGGTGGGCTGACACCTAAGAAGAAAAAGAAGAAGAGAGACAATAAGATCAGAAGTTTCACTCAGAAAGCATTTCTCTACATCTCATTAAAAATGTTTTCTAAAACAAAACTGGTCCCCATTCAGTGGTTGAGACTAGTTGTTGAATTTCATGTTTCATTATTAGATGATACTGTTGAAGTAACATTGTCTCAGCACGTTGTCAGACACATGTTCAGACAGAGTTTAGAACACCTGTTTTGTTATCACTGTGAAATCATACTTCAGTGCAGCTGACAGGTTTGATATACCCGGAAACAATGCAACAGTGTACATAATGACTTTAACATTTCTCCCAGTCCGTTATATTAGACACAAAGAGCTCCAATGTCAAAAACAAAACCTTTGACATGGCAAAAGCATCTTAAATTAATGTCCATGTACTGAGTCTCATTACACAACACCAAATCTATTGTCAGTCAATTTTAACACCTTTGACAACATCTGAAAAACAATTTAAAATAGAGTGAGGAGCTGAAAGGTGTGTGCCTGTGTCAACAGTAGGTGCTAAATAACAGACTCACTTTGACAGTCAGATATGCTACAGGTTGACAGGCATCACACATCTGACCAGAGAAGCACAGGGAGGTGTGTGTGTGTGTGTGTATTGTTTGTGTGGGAGCGTGTGTGTTTGAGGAGGACAGGCTCGGGGTGTTTTGACTAATAGGAATCTGGGGCACAGCGATTTTAGCATCCAGAGCAGACAGCTGAAATCTCTGGGCAGTTAGCTCTGTGCACCCTCTCAAAGATTTCCTGTCAGATTAGCTCTATAAAGGCTGAAAGGTTTTCAATAGTCTAAAGAAATCAGCTTCCTTCATGGGAATTTAAATCATCTCTTTAAATGACAAATATTGAATTTTTCAATAAATACATAAATGCAAAAATGTAAATGGTAAATAAAACAACATATCTGTAATATAAAATATCATATACAATCGGAAATGTATGTGGCTATAAATTACAATTGCTATAAAAGTGGCAATGGTGATTAAAGACTCCATTTAGTCTTTAATACTTCAAATAATTTAAGAATTATTTTTCTTTAAAATTGTAGTACATTACATTAGTCATTGGACGTTTTAAACTTACAATGATATTATATAAATATAATTTTAAACACTAAATTATGTTGTTTAAATAACAGCAAATTACTTCACATGGTAACATTTAAATAAGTCCTCTGATGTATAGTGTCCACTACAGTAGAGTGTTCTAAAAAACTAATTTTTAAGCATAAAGGTGTGTGACGTTATTGTGATGTGTGTGATTATTTGTGATATAATAATAAACGCATCATTGGAATATGTGGTTTTAGGTCAATTATTTCTTAAGTTAGATCAGGCAGAAATTAATGTTCTTATCAAGCTGTCATATCTGTCCTGCAAAACCTCTTATCAAACACCCAAACAAGGGAATGAATGAAACTGTGCAGATGAGTGCAGAGCGCACATCAGCCCTCATAGCCTGCAGTCAGACTGGAACAGATGACTTCAGGTCTGCCCGGTGTGGTCTCCTCTGAGAGGAACTCCAGTCTCTCTCTGTAGGGATCTATTAGACAGGCTTGTGCTCACCACGCTCTTCACAATCGTCATGGAGACCTTCGCCGAGGGGAAAGTAGAACCATTTACCCAGGATAGCCTATGGACATTTTCTTCTTCTTTTCTCTTTCCCTTTTTCTGTCTTTCCTCCCTGGGGAGATGAACGAAGAGCAGTTTCTTGCCATGTGTAAGTTTTCTGGAGGTGTCCGGCTTAAGTTTGACTGATTCATGTTTTCTGAGGGAATCTAAATATAAACAGAATTCAGATTCGTACCATGAATACATACAGCTTTTATAATGCAAAAAATGCATTCACTTGAACAACATAGCTGTCATTGGTTTTGAATTATTTGCAAACCAACAATAAAAGATACAAGCAAATAACTTGTCATATTGCAAACCCGTCAACATTTAGCTCCTAGTGCATGCACTGCACACATAAATGCAAATATAATTCTTTATAAATGTAAGAAAAGTAGAAATGTAGGTGAGAAACTCCATTACATTCCAGATGTTAAAGCATTTCTGTACTGTAAAAATCATTTTCTTATACTTTATATTATGCTTAAAAACTATTTGCCAATGGGGCAAGAAAAATGTATGTGTTCACGATGTATTTTCATATAACCCTAATTTGTTTTAAAAATGTTTAGATAATTTTAATAGAAATCAAGACAAAAATACGGTTTGATTTTTCCAGTGTGTTTAAACCTGCATGTCAGTTCTTTTTACTTTGTAAAACAAATCCATTATGACAGTTCTCATATTAGAGAAATACTCAGCAGAATAACATGACTGTACTTTACTTGGGTGATCTACCATAACATTCTGTGTTTTAAGTTACTACAAATCCCTGAATTAGTAATTGTATTAGACAGTGTGTCTAGCTCTAGTTTTTGGCTGCTTTATAATCTGCAGATGTAAGAGAGTAGATTTAGATATCACTTGTTTGATAACTTTGTCGCTTTCCAGGAGACTGCGGGTCTATCTCAAGAAACATAAATGGCAAGTGCCAGGTGCTCTGTGTGTCTTATAAGGAGAAGGACATAATTCAAAATGATTGACATCATTCATAATTCAGGACATAATTCACTCTGAATTCTTCTTCTATCAGCTCCAGAACACCAGCTCTGCTCTTTCATCCTGTGTTTTTTCTGTGTATTATTGTAATTGTGCTCAGAGTTATACCAGTTAAAATTCAGCACAAATAACTTAAAAATTAAATCTGAAATCTTTGAATCTGACGGTGTATGTTTCAATGTTCTTCCATTAGAAAACTACTTTTTTATTTAAAACAATATTTTTGAAAAAGTTACTTGGACCAAATAATAAAATAAAAGTTACTTGGACCCAAAAAGAATCCAGCATCGAAGGAAATTCCTTCAACACTGTTTGAAAAGCTTCCCAGGCTAAGACCTGATAAAATGCCAAGTGTACGATTTTGCAAAATATATATAAAGATATATAAATAAAGAACGAGTAAGTGATCCTAAACCTTTGACCGGTAGTGTATATGGTATAGCAGCAATGAGTCAAACTCAATCTTGGTTTCATCTCACTAGCAAGAATCTATCAAGCATTGATGGCTAAAACTTTTACATACTGTGCAAAGAATGTGCTGGTGGCTTTCTCTAATCTGAACAACAGTAAAACCTAGAGTGAAGGAAGTTTCAAAGTCAGAGGGGATTTTTGGCAAGTCAACTCAATGACGATCAGTAATAGGACACGCGAGAACGATGACGTTTCACGTCATTAATGTCAAACATGGCGCAATGCATCTTGAGGCCTAATTTAAAGTACAGTATGTGCACGATACAGATTTGAGAGCTACAGTATGCTGGTGTGTTTTTTACACAGGTATGACTATAGAAGACATATGAGCTACTGTTGTTTACATTTTTCCCATTCACATTCATTTCATAAAAAACAGATGGGACGTTTTTCAAAATATCTCCTTCTATAAAACAAAGTTAGTCCGACAGTGTCAGAATGTTAATTTCTGACTGGATTATTTTAAACAGCTGATAAAGGCGTATCTGATTACTGCAGGAATAAATTTACTCAATGTACTACATCTGCTAAACAAAAGTGAAACAAAAGTTCCAGTACTGTATAGGGCTATTCATTTTAAAGGCTCCTGGGTAATGAGCTCTGATAAGCAACTGATCTTCACTAATTACAGCAGTAATGAGATGCTAATTTAATCTCTGATATGAAATGCATAAATAAGCTAAAGCTATGCTGAACTTTATGACTAATAAATAAAAAATGATAGTGGGGGAGTGCTGTGATGCTGGGCAGTGATGGAGAGCCGGGTTCTGTAGGCTGGGCGGTGCCAGATAGAAAAGCCTGTTTGCTTTTGTTATTTATGGGCTGATGTTGAAAATGACGGATAAATGAACACTGGGAACTACAACCATTAACATGAGCACTCGGATTTATACAAGCGTCATTACATTTACCATTGACTCTACTGCCATTAATATCACTGCAGAACAAATATCAGTTTTATGATTGTTGCCAGTACCAGAACAACTTGCTATCATTAGGGGGATTATTATAATTAATACCATTGTTACGAAATCATTTATATATAAATTGGTGTTTAATTGTTATTATTATTATTATTATTATTATTACAATTATTATTGTTAGACATGCTAATCAGGAATATATAGAGTTCTTAAATATTATTTAACAATCCAGACTAGTTTATTTCTTAAATATTCAAATGTGTCATAATGCTGTCAAACATGATTTGAGCTTTGGTGTTGGTGGATTATAGATTTATCTTATTGAATTATATAAAGCAAATTAATTAAAGGTAGAGTAGGAATGTTTGGAGGGGCTACAAATAGCAAGCTAATTTTGAAAGCATAAGATCTCACCCTCCCTGCAGAGCTGTCTCCAAAGCCACACCTTCTCCAGTAATCGTTTGACAAGTAGGACATCCTATCATTGCAGTCAGAGCAGGCAGATGAACATTTTGTGGTTCTGCACCTTCCACAAAATATAAATATTTACCTAAATATGTTTAGACCACTTAGTGACTGCTATCAGGATGTGAAGAGGTTTTCAACCAGAGTAAGCCAGGACCCTGACAGTTTCTGAAAAAATCATCTATATTGCCTTCAACAAAATTCCTGTAGCTCCATTCTTTTTGGTATTTGCCATGCCATCAGAAGCTGTAAACAGTGTTTTATGTTTTCTTTTAAAAGTGAAGGTTATGTTATGGTAAGACTCTCTGTACGGCTCATAAAGCATTTCTCTTTTCTACAGAAGTCAAAAGAGCACCAGGTTCCTAATGATATCTGTTTGGCAATAAGGGAATGTAGATCAGCAAGGGCCTTTCCTCTCTTAGGATATCAAAAGCTCTTGATCTCGACTATGACAGTGGCTGCTGGATTGATGTGGATAATGTAGTCAAGGCCAGCTGTTAGCATGAGGAGAAACGCTCTGCGTTGAACACACTGACCCCCATTTCCAGCCTAATAATGTAGATCCAGCCAGCTTCAGCCCGTCCCTGTGCTTGCATATAGAAAAGGTGTCAAGTATTCAGCAGAAAGCCTGAGTCTGTCCCCCTGGGCTGTGTCGCATGAACTGCATGTCACCTACATGTCTACCCTTCAAGTGTGATAACAGTTCTGCGTATGATCTCGGAATACTGCCGATTCCTTAGCACTGTAACAATGGCTGTATGACACTTGCTCCTCGCAGAATATATTGGAAATCATTTTTAACTGAAAAAGCCTCAATGTTTCTTAACATTTGGTGGGATTTCCATGGCCTGCGTTCAAGGATTAATGGTGATTTTCTGCTGAGCTGGAAATCCTTATCATAAGCTAAAAAGCAGTTTACATTAGGGTAGCATGGGGAATACCGACTTGCGCCCTAAACCCACCCTGTATTTTCAGCGTCCGTAGGGCCAAATGCTATAGTCGTACCTCTATTGTTTTTAAATCATCCACAACTTTAGAAAAAAACAAAATAAATAAATAAGAGAAA
This sequence comes from Botia almorhae, assembly GCA_036877575.1. Taxonomy (NCBI): domain Eukaryota; kingdom Metazoa; phylum Chordata; class Actinopteri; order Cypriniformes; family Botiidae; genus Botia; species Botia almorhae. The sequence goes on from JAZGTJ010002034.1 coordinate 23,623, forward strand.
GTCTTGAGGCTTTTCTTTGAGACAAGCTGGGGAAAAATCTTCGTAATAATATTCTCGTCTGGCTCAGAGGAGATACAGTCTTCGCAGGGCGTCTGCGATCTGTCAATGTCAGCCTGGAGACACAGGAAATGGGCGACAGAAGAGGATGGAATGGCTGAAGTGTATGATTAAGAGTAATGACTAAAACATTGAGGGAAAAACTCATCTTAAATCACTCATAAAGCAAGGTGCAATCGCTTCCACCCCCCCTAAGCACAACTCTATCAGCGTCGCCTGGATTTACCATCCCGCCTGCCTCTCAGGAAGGGTGGTCCTGTGGAAAATGATGGAGGGAAGGTTTTCCACAAACTATTACCCACCAATAAATATCTCTCTGATGTAAGTGACATGTGCATTAGAACAAATTACCACTTGCCTCAGAGACTGCCAATGGCAGACTTTGGTTTTTAAAACACAGAAGTAAGCCCAGGAGAAGATCTCGGGCACATTCAGCTGTCAGGGTTTTATTAATAGAAGCTTTATATATGGCGATGTCACCTCCACGTCAGGATAAATTCAAGGGAAAAGATGTCTTAAATTCCCCACATAGCAATGGGGTGACATTGATATCTCTAAACCAACTGTTATGATTATGATACACACAAATGTTTTAATCGATTCACCTGTACTTCGCACATTCTCTCAGGTCAGTCTAACTCAAGGGATGTCCCGCAAGTGTCAGGCCCGAGACTCAATATGGATTTTATCCTGTAATGGAAATCTTTTCTTTTTTTCTAAGAAGAGATAAATGTGTATTAAATCCCAATGCTGAATAAAGCTGAAGGCGTTTTTGCTCACTTGTAAAGACCTTTGACATTGTACGGCAGCTCAGCTGTGAGATAACGCCAATTTAAATGACAAAAGCAAGATGGATTGTGTAATTAAATGTGTCAGCTAACAGTCACTTTTCCCGTTTAATATAACCAAACTCTCTTTTTGTTTAGCTAATGCTACACCTTTAATGTAAAGACTGTCAGTGCCTTGAGCCTACTGGAAAATAAAGCAACAAAAGATGTCCGTCAAAGCCAAACACAAAGAGAAGAAGCAGATGGTCAAAAGAGTTGCTATACTGTGGGATGTTTTAGCGCCCCAAGTATATTTGTCTGGGAATGGTGAACTTTTAGTCATCAAAATTCACCAAAAATCCACTTCTGAGTGCCAATGCAGCTCTCCTGCCAAACCTGTCAACAGCCGAGTGTCAGACAGCTTTTACACAGTGCGTACAGGGCACAGCGTTTGTCAGGCAGATCTCTTTCTTTCCACTTACAGTGGTCATAGAGTCCACCACCCCACGCGTCTCCTGCCTCCAGTTTCTCTCAGTGCCATCCATCACCCCTCCGCTCTGCGTGGAAGGAGGAAAACTTGTTGAAATATGTTTTGGAGGACAGAGGAATGGTTTCTGCATCTCAAACACTCCTCGTAGAAAAATATGTGGGCCAGGGTTCTCACATCTGTGGTGTTTGTCCATGACTTAATTTAGAAGTGGATTTTCATTGGTTGCAAACAGAAAACCTGTTGTGTTTATTTTTGTTTAATTTCCTATTTCATTTGTAATCATGACCTCTGAATTGTTAATTGTTATTTCACAGATAATTGTCTTTTTTGCAGAAAAAAAGGAAAAGAGCACAGATTTCAACTGTCTTAAAACATCAAGTAGCAGTCAAACTAAAAGCCTGCAGGAACATCTTTCTGTGTGAGAATTTTCTTTATTTGTTGCTGTTTTGTGGTAACCATTACATTTTCCTCTTGTTCAAAACTAAACAGCAAAACTTCTAAGCAACATAACTACTAGTTTCTGTTTTTTAAGTTTAACTGGATATGTATGCTGGTCCAAGAGGGTTGATTAGCTGGATTACCAGCTGGACCTGGTTCATCCTGATTCATCCTGATAGAGAATCTTGATTAAGCAGATACCTGGTTAAACATGGCTTCTAACTGGCCCAAGTTAGTTATTTATGCTGATTGGCAAGCTGGTCTGGATGGATGAGAAACTGAACTACCAGCTGATGGACCTGGTAAACATTCATTGCAATTCATCAGCAACCAATTGTTCAGGTTGATAAAGCGGATAGAGTCTATGTTGATAAATCAATGATTACAAAGTTACAATTTACAAAAAAGTATAGCAGGAGTGGCACATGCACGGAACATTTACAGCACTGCCAGAATGCACAACAGTGATGTGCTGTAGTGTTTGACATATTAAACTTACCCATAAACCAATGTACTTACCAATATATGTCATTTTATATGGTTATACAGAATTTGTGTTGCTGGAATTAGGAAAAAATTGATAAGAAACCTAAAAATAAATACTGAAATAAAAGAAATAAAACCTAAAATATTCATGCAAAATTAAAATAACAAAATAAAATAACATAACTAAAAAATAAAACACAAAACAAAATATAAAGAATCAATTGAAATGTTTTGTCAGCCTTCACACACAGTAAAGGAAGCTGCATCACATTCTTGTTGACAAGAATTACAAGTCAAGTGGCTGATTTGCTATGTTTAAGTGCCAGCCAGCCCCAACAGGATTGGCTTATTACCACTGGAGGCTTCCAGCCTGCGAGCACACTGAGTTATGGCACAGCTAAGAGGGGAAGCGCTCACGTCCAAATATCTGTAGAGACAGAGAAAGTCAGACTGCTGGATGGACAGAGATTGCACATCCTTGAGTGAGGATTAAAGTGTTTGCTGTATGAACCGGATTTGGAAAATGCCACAAGTATTTTTTTGTTGGTAAATGAAAAGCATAGAGTCAAAGAAACACTGACAACATATTCCCAAGATTTGCTGGAGAAATATCAACATAAGCAGCCACTCCATCTCTCCAACCCGCCCGACAATATTTATAAAAAAACAACAGACTGGACTGAAAAACTGCATTTTATAAAACTGCGTGGAAACTAGATTAAAATGCTCTTGGCGTTTAACCTGTTACAACCCTGTTTTGTTTTCTTTGTGGCAATTTTGGTCATATGACAAACAAGAACCAATGGTATTTGGCATTAATGATTTCAAGGTGACGTGACACCTAATTTAATCAGTCTGCTGTGTCTTTAGTCTCTTTTTAACACACGTTTATGCTACTTTTCAGTGTTTTTTTGGAACTTAGCAGTATAACCATATGCTTTTGTTTTGCTGTCATTTTGAATAAGCTGTTCCACAAGTAAAATATTCATATGAAGTTGGCAAAGACAGCCAAGGCTAGTGCAGTTTAATTGCCCTGTTATTATATAATATAAACTACATGTGTAATGTAATATTTCAGTGACGAATATTTTGTGTAAATGTCAATTGTAATAATATCTTTAATTATGGTCACCACTGTATAAGAGACTGAAATGATCTTTAAAACTCTTTTGAGTGTTTTGGAGATTGCAGTCCTGTCAGACCCTCTGCGAATTCATCTTCTGATGCAATCCAGCCTGACAATAAAACCCTTTTTAAATCCAACACACTGAAATCCAGGTGTCAAAGAAAGGACGATTTCATGGTCAAACCCTCGGAAAATGTATCTTTGTAGCAACACCATCTACATAAAGATGCTGATGGGCTAGTGAAAGCAAAAAACACAGTCGTCAGCAGAGTGCAATTACACATCTTAGATCGTCACAGGATGCGCTAGATAGGAAGGTAAAATGTTCAATTAAGCATGCGATGGTAATAGTTGCTCTTCCAGGCTGTCAGAATGTTGGAGGTGTGCATGTTTTGTGAGCAGACAGCTTGATGCGCGAGCATGTGTTATTCTGCTGAGACTAGGTTCTGTCATCTCACAAATGTGATGTCCGACTAAAAAAACTTGAGAGGGAATGTGCTGTGTTTTTAAGGGAAGGCTGTCATAAATGGGGTTTAAATGCAGCCTTTGCTAATTAATAATCGCTGACTGAAGGGTTAATATTGTGAAAAGAACTGAATGTGAAAACTGTGAGAATTACGTATAAATATGCATTTAATCTGGGGCGTACAGTACAGTGATATTGTAACTTTATGTATTTGACCAATATACTGTAAAAGATTGTGTCTTGTGTTCCAGTGAAAATATCTAAAAATCTTAAATAAATATAAATAAAAATAAAAATGTTTAAGATATTGAGAATTTTCATATATTCACTTAAGATTAAGATGTTTTAAGAGATACCTAAAACAATTTCTTTCTTAAAAATAAATGTACTTTTTTGTTTTACAATTAATTTAGTGTTTTGTTTGTTTTAACAGATGTTTAACAGATTCAGGAGCATGCGCTTAAAGCATCACTTCTGCAACATTGTGTAAAGAATAATGCCCTAAGATGCAATTCACTAAACAGCATTATATCTAGACAAGAAAAAGTAGATCTGTTTGGCACATGGTATTTCAATAAGTCAATAATTGCATTATTTTCAGATCAATTACTTTTGTTTTGTTGATGGATTACAACAATTGTTAAAATGTAAATTCACTGAGAGCATAGTTTAGTGCTTTCTGATATTATTAGACACTGCATTAACTTTGAATTATTGCTATCAGAAGTACAGATGATTCCAAACTTTGTCCGAACTTTCTTTGTCTGAGTTTTCTCACCCAGTTCTTAAATGAGAAAGAATCATTTCTGCTCTTCAGGGCCTTGATTGTGATGGAACGCCAATGTTTGACAGGTCTAATGTTTCTTAGTGCTCTTCAGAACAGATTAATCATAATGTCTGTGGATTATTCTCTCAAACTAATCACTGGCTTCACGGCACCGTGTAACCGAGATCAGTCTAGATCATATTACAGCTACGCCTGACAGCCTCTCTCTCACTACTCATTACAATCCATTAAGTCTGTCTGCTATTGAATGTGTTTAAAACATATAGAGAGCTTCATTTTATTCTGAGATGAGGCCGTTTCTGTTGACTCGTGCTTTTGGCTGTCGCTTGTGGAATCATGTGCATACGGCCGGTGACATCCCACTGTTCTCAGCATTTGACTGACAGCCCGGGCAGCCTGCACGAGCAGGAAATCGATAAAGCTGGACCCCCTAGACCCCACTGCTGGACACTCTGCCAATCACCAGCTAGATGACGTGGGACTGTAGTGCATTATGTACAAAATATGTAAAGAGCAAACCAGGCCTAAAATAGACCCTTTTTTACATTTATATATATATACGTTATTGTGTACATATATTGTCTGCCTTTGCTTGGCTTCTTTTCATTCACTGCCCAGTCCAGCTCATCCATTTAAAAACAAATTCATTTAAATTCAATAATAGACACAGTTTATATTTGTCTACAAAAAAAGCATTTAATTATAAGCCCTTAGACTTGAGAAACTTGTATTTTGTTATTTACTGTAGTACTGCCCTGATTAAGCTATTTAACATATATTTACATGTATTTCGCAAAACTTAATAATAGCTGAATTTACACAAATGACCCTGTTCTTGGCTCTCATTATTGTGCGAAGCTTTATGGTGAACAATGACTGTGTGTGTGTTTGTTTGATGATTGTTGTTCACGGGTCTCTTTGTTCTGAACAGTGAAGTTGCCAGGTGTTCCTCAGAACAATGCTGCATGTTGTGCATGTTCTTTGGTTTTCCAGTATCTTCTGCACGCATGATGTCTTTTAGTAGCTATATGACATTAAAATTCAGACATTGAGGACAGCTGAGGAACTCATACATTACCACAAAAGGTGGAAACATTTACTGATGCTCAACAAGGCAACGTTTTATATTATGAACCAACATGCTGAAAATGTATACAGGTTGATCTGTGATTATTGTTATGTGCTATATTATGCATTCATTCTCTAAATAGATAAACATTTTTTATTTAATAAAGGAGGCATGAAATAAATTGTCATAAACTTTTGTCTAAGCATTAAACTTAGTTTAATTATTAAGCATTAATAATTAAACGTATTATTAAGGTTATTAAAGTTTCAGTTCAGTTTCTGCATAAGTATAGTACAGATAGCGGTTTACAAAAGCTTGACATTTACTGTTCACACACACATTCACATCAACACAATCACACACACACACAGAAATAAACTGCATTTCACAGCATTTCAGGCAGAATTCAGTTAACATTGAGAATGTGGCAAAAATAAGAGGACATGGCAGCACGAAATTTTAAAAGCAACTGCCGATAGATGGAACAAATCAGCTTCACTCTCGCAGCTCAAAAACAAATGTGCGACGTTCCAGCATCAATTTACAGCCGTGGACGGGTGTCTCCTCTCTTTCTGTTCTGTTCCCTTCCCCTGTCTCTGTGCTTGCTCTATCATTGATAGATGAATATGTTATTCTGCAATTTTGCTGCCAATTTATTTTTGGGAAGGTGTATCTTTGCAAAATGGAATGGAAAAGTGTCCTACAGTCTTGTTTACCATACTGTGCATCCCCCCTGCAGGTTAGGACAGCCCAAACAGGATATGAAATGCTACAGGAGACTCCTGCCAGAGGTCATTCCCTTGTGTGTTATAATATCTTCTGCCTGTGGGCCAATCACCTGGGCCTTAGGTGAGGAGTGCACATCAAGCAGAGCTAGAACATGGCAAGGGCATCGAGCAGAAATCATGAGGTGCTGATCCGCAATTTTCACAGCGCCGAACAGTGGGCCGCTTTCATTGTGTTTCAATCAAAGGTGATTCGCCAGGGCTTTCTCCTGCTCTGTAAAGCCATCCATCAGAGATGTGGTGGCTGTATCACTACTTTAGGTCTATCAGGTGTGTTGAGAACCTGTTTGGAACATCATTCACGTTGATCTAGATTTTCTAGATGTTCATTAACAGTCTGATCTGAAGTGGGATTTCTTCTCTGCGCACATCTGGGTTATTTTGTGCACATTTCAGTTTAGTTTTTTTTCATTTGTTAGAAATTATGATTATGCCAAGCTGTGATGATCAGCATTGGTGAAAACAGAGCTGGTAGAGGTTATTATATTTATTATAATAATTAGGATGGTAATATAATTATGTTATTAAAGTTGAGTGTTGTGCTGACTACTTCTAGCAATTATTGTAGTAGCTGTAATAATATTGATGGATATACAGTAATAACCATTTTAGTTAATTAGTTTGTATTTTTAACTAATTTGACAAATGCTTTTTAGAGCCACTGAAAACAAATCAGTCATTGGCAAAACATACAGTATACTGTAATAAAACATATGTTAATGATAAAAAGGCTCATTTTAAATGGCTGTTAAAGGAGGAAAATACATACTCTCTGATGTAACAGAGACCGCTATTCACAACCCAATCAAATTGAGATTTAAAATTTTCCTGTTGAATTTCAAGATCTTTTTCACTCAGAAATGCAATCGCTAAAGTCTCTACAGGGAAATAAAGTGAGAATGAAATTTCAGATTGAATTTAAACTCTTCTCCTTTAAGACAATAGCTGAGATAATGGAAAAATCCAAATTATGATGATAATGACAGAAAACAAGTCTGGTGGTACTTGGTGGTAAAAAAAGCCTATAAACTTTCTGTCTGTGTGGTATTGTGTGGCTTGTTATCAGTAAATCATTAGTGAACTGAGAACTGGGAAATTGTCAGGAAGAGGACAACACCATTTGTTTAGCTGTTGTTGTTGTTCTGTATTTGTCTGTTCCCTCGTCTTACCCATGCAGGATATGAGGAACGCATTTATACTGTTTTTGCTTCATTTCATTTTTAAATAATCACATTCACAAAATCTTTTTTAGCCTGTTAAAATAAATACTGTTAAAAAATATATTAAAATAAAATATTTTATAATAATTCAAATTCAAATTTTATTTGTCACATACAAAATCATACACAGTACGACATGTAGTGAAATGCTTTTTACGACTGTCTTACAGAAAGAAAAGTAAAAATTTTAAGTGAATTTTTTTAAGTTTTTAAAAATTAAAGATTTAAGTATTGAGATTTATGTAAAAATAAAGAAAAAGTTAAAGTGTACAGTATTTAAGTGTAAAAGAAAAAGTTAAAGTGTACAGTATTTAAGTGTAAATGTAATATAAATATATGTGTAAGATGTATGTATGTATATATATGTACAAATAGTGCAAATTTGCATGTGCAACATTGACTGAGGTAGAGTGTTATGTTGTGTGGGGGTATGTCCAGAAAGTCCAGATCCTAAGTGTTCTGGTTGAGGGCCCGAATGGCCTGCAGGAAGCAGCTCCTCCTTATTCTCTCTGTGTTCGCCTTCAGAGAACGGAAATGTTTCCCTGACCGCAACAGAGAGAAGAGTCCATTGTTGGGGTGGCTGAGGTCCTTCATAATCTTCCTGGCTTTGCACCGCTTGCTGTATATAGTCTCCAGGTCAGGAAGCTCGGTGCGGATGGTGCGCTCAGCTGGTCGAGCTTGCCTGAAGAGCACCCTCTGAAGAGCTTGCCTGTGCTGTTTGGTGCTGTTTCCAAACCAGGCTGTGATGTTTCCCGTCAGGATGCTCTCAATGGTGCATGTGTAGAATGTCTTTAGCATGTCTTTAGCACCTTTGAGGACAGTTTAAAGTCCTTTAGCTGTCTAAGATGATAAAGACGCTGCCAGGCCTTCTTCACCAGGGTGTTAACGTGACAGGATCATGACCTGCGTGATGTAAACACCTAGGTACCGGAAACTGTTCACTCTTTCCACTGGGGTCCCGTCAATGATGAGGGGCTGGTAATTCCTCTCCTGCTTTGTGTTAAGTCCACTATCAGCTCCTTTGTCTTGCTGACGTTCAGGAGGAGATTGTTGACCTGGCACCATGTCTCCAGGTTTTTAATCTCGTCTAGGTAGGCCGTCTCGTTGTTATTGGAGATCAGGCCCACCACCACAGTGTCATCTGCAAACTTCACAATGTTGGTGGAGCTGGAAGTGGCCACGCAGTCAAAGGTGTACAGTCTGTACAGCAGGGGGCTCAGAACACAACCCTGGGGGGCTCCAGTGCTGAGGGTGAGTGAGGGTGAGACATGGTTGCCCACCCGTACTGCCTGAGGTCTGTCTCGC
>JAZGTJ010002035.1:9694-23669 GCA_036877575.1 Botia almorhae
GTTGAGCTGTGTGTTGAGCTGTGTGTGTTGAGCTGTGTGTTGAGCTGTGTGTTGAGCTGTGTGTGTTGAGCTGTGTGTTGAGCTGTGTGTTGAGCTGTGTGTTGTGCTGTGTGTTGAGCTGTGTGTGTTGTGCTGTGTGTTGAGCTGTGTGTTGAGCTGTGTGTGTTGAGCTGTGTGTTGAGCTGTGTGTTGAGCTGTGTGTTGAGCTGTGTGTTGAGCTGTGCATCTTTAAGTCAAGCTGGACGTTTGCTAACCAGCATCATCGGCTCTTCTCAGGAGGAGGAGGAGGGCTCAGATGAAGACACCGACACTGGGACACAGTTCATGGTCACGGTTAAGCCGGAGCTGAGCATGCTGGGATTGCTGGACCAGCTGGATGAGGACACAGATGGCTTCATCTCGCCTGTTGATGAACTGTCGCCATCCAAAAACACCATTGACATGAGATTGTCCAACTTACACGCTGCTACCATGTAAGTGCTAGCAGAAAAAACTGTATCGTCCTTTAAATCGAGCTGTGTCATCTCTCATTGTTTGTGCCTTTATATTTCATGTAGCCAAACCATAATGATTAGCAAACAAAAACTCGCTACTAATAATTAATTATCCAGTAATATTGATCAGTAATATTAAACAGTTACTTTTTCACGGCCGCTGTGTTGTGCAGAAAGAACCTCCATATGTTCCTCTCTCTCCTACACAAACACAGGGAGGAGCTTGTGGAGCATCTCCAGGAAGCCCGAGAGGAGAAGAAACGAATCCGCAAGAACCTGCGTGAGTTTGAGGACCAATTCTTCAAGCAGAACGGCAGGTAAGTGTGAACACCTAAAGATCATGTTCATACGCTCGACTCAATGTAAAACAAACAGAAAACAAACCATCACCTTCCTTTACATTCTTTCTGCCATTGTTGTATCCATAGAAACGTGCAGAAGGAAGATCGCTCGCCGTTGGCTGGGGATTACAACGAGTACAAGCACATTAAGGCCAAGCTTCGGTTACTGGAGGTGCTTATAAGTAAAAGAGACACCTCCAAATTCATCTAGTGCTCAGCCTGCTGACCCGATGAAGGACTAGCCAAACAAGACCCAGTACTGCTAGCAAAAGCATAAGCATGTGCACAGACACTTGATTCCCTTTTGTTAATAGCTTCATCACAGGCACATTTGGCTGTGAGTGATGCCAGTACATGCCTATACACAACAATAGCACATTAGTTCCATTGGGTTTCTGCTTCAGTGAGAGATCAGATCACCAGTGAGAGATCAGATCACCAGTGAGAGATCAGATCACCAGTGAGTAAACACAATTCCCTTTGACGCCCAGATGAACGTTTGTTATATTTTGTTGTATTGTGCGACAATTTTGGAGCGATTTTTTTGATTGTTTTTTGTTCTAATGTTGCTCTAATATAAAAACAATCAATTTCTTAATCAGGCAGAATCTTTTGTCTTGTAAATACATTGAGATGTGGATGTTAATCGCTTTGGTACGTGTGTATGTGATGAACTGAAGGTGTGAACAGATTTTTGGAAGGAAGGTTCTCTGTGTATAGTTTTTGTATCGACGGGTGCCATATTTCACAAATAGTTTTATTTTCAATATTAATGTTTCTGAGAAAACGTGTTTATACTTGTTCATACAAGAACATCTTTTTCCTAACCCTGAAGCTCAAAACCAAGACCATTTACTAAGCTAAAATCAACATGTCCAAGACCATCAAGACCATTGACTAAGCTAAAATCAACATGTAAGAAGCCAGTAAATGTCTTTTACAAAAAGTAAAAAAAAATGACAACAGAAGTAAAAAATTACTGGAAAAAACAATATAGAAATGCACAAACTGTGGTACTTGTAAGCAGCTGTCGTTATTTGTTAATTTGTATTTTTCCATTTCATATAAACAAATCTGCAGTGTCTTGATGGTAAATTGACTGTTTAACAGTGATTATTAAATCTCCTTTAGAAAAGAGTTTTTGATATGAAGTGATAGAAGGCGAATCCAGTGGGCTGTAGTTTCATTTTGTTCTTGGTAGATGCAGATCCAAACTGAGCGAGCTCGAATCCTTACTCTTATTCTCCAGATTGGAAGCTTGTAGTGTGACCTTTGTTTTTACAGAACGTTATAACGCTGATGGATTAACATGAATGCTGTGTGTACATTTTAGTACATGATTGTATTTGAGTTTTGTACATATGATATAAAAACTATTTTTTCTGAATTTTGGGTTTGTGGTATTCATTTCAGTGACATATTTGTTGTAAGAACTAAAAACTTTTAGAAAACTAAAAGAGAAACTGCACATATTTAGAAGCAACCAAATGAGCAAGTCACTGTAAAACAGAGGGAAAAAAATAGATTTACTGGTGTCATATTCAGTATGTGCTATCAATGGTAAACAGGAGAGCAGCTATCTGTTTCTCCACAGAATTAAAGTGCAGTTCCAGCATATGGCAAGCGACCATCGCAGCTCCATCTTGGCCCCCCTTCCCTGCTCAGACCAGACTGAAGCCCTCATACGGCGCCGCAGGGTCTCTTTGGTCTGGCAGCAGGGGCATGTCCAGCATGTTGTTTGCCACTCCCGGTCTACATGTAGACTTATATGAGACTTCTGATCAACACAAGCAGAGAATCGCACCTGTTTGTTGTGTCCACAGTGATCATCTTTTCCCTTCAGTTCTTTGTCCTCTGTGATCCCTTAATACTCTCTGGTAATCTGTGGAAACAGTCGTTTCATTTTGTCATTCAGTATTTTGAGTCGTGTAATAAAACTGAATCTCAGTAACAACACAGACTAGCAAGACATCAGTAAAAGAACGCAGACATTGTTCAGACTGTATCATATGAGCTAGTTATCAGTGACGTGTTTGCTTCAGGTAGACAGACGCTCTTGGCAATTTACAGCAAAGTTCAGATAGAAGATCTCCTCAACATCACCTTCAAAATCCAGGGCTGAAGACTTCTGCAGCGAGATGGTAACAAACATGAGAACTGTCGCACTGGACCCATTTCTGCACTCCTGGCACTAATGTACAGTTAATGTCTTAATGTTAATTTCCCAAATGTTTGATATTCCTAAATTCTTTACAGTTCCTGTAGGTGTTTTGCACTGCGTTTTTTATATTTTTTTGTTTTTATTACTTCTGTTTTTGTTTTCACTGTCTGTTGCAGTACAGCTCCAGCACACAGAGGCAAGTTCCTCGCACACTGTACTTGACCATAAAGCTGATTTTGAATCTGATTCAACAACAACAAACTTCTTAAAGGGACAGTGCAACCAAAAATCCATACAAACACAACTCAAACGGGCATTAAAATATTAATAATATTATCTTTCTTAGAAGAAAGTCAAACAGGTTCAGAAGAAAATGTGTGAACATTGACATGTTCATTTTTTAAAATAAATTTTCAATTGTTTTAGTTTTGTTGAATTAGAATCTATTTTTTTACTAGGACAAACAAACAAGCCACACTCTTCATGTCATCGCTATCTCTGGAGTCGCATCATCTCCTACTTTTAGCAAAGGACAATTTTGTTCCTGTGACACTATGTATAAAGCAGGGGTGTCAAACTCCTGGAGGATCAGTGTCCTGCAGAGTTTAGCTCCAGCTCCAGCACACCTGCCTGGAAGTTTCTAGCGATCCTGAAGACCTTGATTAGCTGGATCAGGTGTGTTTAATTAAGGTTGAAGTTAAACTCTGTAGGACACTGATCCTCCAGGAGCTGAGTTTGACACCCTTGTTCTAAACCATGACAGGTTTGCAGTGGCCTTGTTACAAATGAACTAATATCAGTGGCTAGTCAAACTCAAAACATGTCCTAACTAAATATGCAGACATAAATGTGTCCATCTCGCTGCCATGAAATACATCTAAACAAAATTCATCATTTTGCCACAAGAGCCATAAACCGTCTTTTATGGTCAGTCATTAATGTTTACAGGTTAAATTGAAATGAATGGCAAGACATCGCCAATCATTTACATATGTGTGTAGTATGATTCTGGCCTTTTAAAACAAAATGCAAAATGCATTCACTGCATCTCAAACGCTGTAGGTGGCTTTGCAACATTCGCTGATGCTGGTGTTAATAATTCCCGAGACATGATCCACCTGGAACCACTGGCTGCTTTCACGAGGTGATATAACTCTGGAACTGTATGTGAAACAGTCTAGCAGTCACAAACACTAACATGATTACAGTCTTGGACCAGCCATCAAAAGTGGGCTGGATTCTCTCCTCCTGCAGCCAATTAGTGTCCTGACAGTGACTCACAAACGTCAACACTTCAAAAAAGCTTTTTTTGGGTGGCTTTTAATTAACGTTACATAAAAAACAACTTGTTTACGCAACAACATGACAATGGGCACAAAATGGGACAAAACAAAAAGGTTAAACATTTAAAATGGTTCCTTTTCACTGGTCTGTTCAGCCTGTTTAGAACATCAATTTCCCCGTAAAGCTGCAGGGGTAAGAGGAGCTTTATTGATTTTACTTAACGAGATCTGTGATCTAGCGCTCCACAGAGTCTCGCTGCGGGAGGTCCAGCTCATTTGATCAGGGAGCTATGAGCTAACAAGAGCCGAGTGGTACAAGTTTAGATACACACTATTCTAAAGCAATATCTGTTTATCCCTCAGCTAGCAGAGCGTGGCACCAGCAACATCAAGGTCATGGGTTCGAATCCCTGGAAATGCATAAACTAATCATTCTTTATATCAAACCTATGACTCTGCCATTGCAGGCACCATGCCCTGACAGTTACAGTATAAGTTACAAAACAAGGACAAATTTTAATTTTGATGTAAACTAGCTCTTTAAGGTGAAGTCTGAGGAGAAAACAAGCTTTGTGCGCTGTATCTGCCCTCTGTAGGAGAAATCTCTTTCAGGTCATCAGGAGTGGGAGAAACATTCAGAAGCTTCTTGTAGAGCACCAGTGGAAAGACTAAGTCCACCACAGTGGAGTTATAGATAGCCAAACCACAAATGAACCAGATCAAGTGGAACCAATTGTGCTCCACAAAACACTGCAATGTAAGAAGACATTCATTCTTAATAGACATGTATTTCACCAAGAATCTTTCATCTAAGAGGCTAGATCATCCAGGATGGTTTGTCATTTGCCAGATAAGACAACGACATACTACATACTGCAGCTAAATACTGGTGTCACTCCTCTTAATTCTATTCTGTTCACACTGAGTTCACTTAAGGGAGAGAACTGAATTCACTCCCAAAGGTTTTCTTTCTTATTTCTCTACCGATCAGGCAAATAAAATTCTCTGTCATGTGTAGAACCACATCCTCAGTAGCAGTTCTATCACATTCCATAAATAACATTTTTGATGTCTTTCTGATCCGTATGCCGTTTTCAACACGACACCTAATGTTGACGGCACTTTTTCTCTATGGCAATGCAGCAAGTAATGTTGAAAGGCCAAATATGGGGGTTTGGAACTATCGGCCAAATATTTGATTGTTGCCTGGAAACCAGTTAAAGCACAGAGAGCAAATAAACGAGTCTTATGTCTAATCTGCCTCTGTGGATCTGTGAGGATGAAGCAGGATCACACACTCTGGACGTCACCTCAGGTCTGCAGGTGCTTAAGCCTGGAGCTGATCTCTACAATACAGGCCAGTGAGCCACAACCCCACACACACGTGAGCACACAAACCTCCAGCAACAGATTTAAAATCAGTGCCCTCCTGTCCACACAAATCACTCAGCAAGATATTAAAGCCATGGACTGACCCCATGACAGTTCAGATAAGATACGGACAGCAAAACTTACTGACTTCTATGCAATTCAATTCAAATTGATTTGATAAATTTAATCGATAGATCAGGTTTAGTCTATTCAAATTTAACTCAAATCATCGATCAGTCGATCGATCTGGTTTGTTTTGATTTAACTCAATTATGTACAATGTAATTAACTCTAAACCGATTTCATCCTATTCAATTTGATTTGTGTGATCGGATTCCAGTTCAATCTGCAAAAACTAAAGTAGCCAAACGCAAAGTAAACAGTTCAAATGACCAAACTAAATGTGCGGTCACACTACACTTCTCACTCCATTGACTTCATTGAAAGATCATGTGAAAAATTTGCATTCGGAGCATTTTAAAGTTCATGTTTGGTGAACTCTGACCTGCCAGTTCGTTGTGTGTCACTGCAAACCCCTGCCAACCCTGAACAGGTGCGGTGCCAAATTGTGCCTCCTGCCAGATTTGAACTCCCTTCATTCCCCATCATAATTAGGTTTAGGATTAGGTTTGGGGGTGGGGTTAGGATTATGTCATGAAGTGTGTGCCTCAGTGAGGGGAGTCATAATCTGGGGAGTCAAAATTCCCATACAGAGACAACATAACATATTTGCTCAGAAGCAATATTCAAAACATCGTATTACTCTGGAAACTCGACTTCCAAACTATAATACCCAAATTAGAATTCCAGCAACACCAGGTTTGCTTAAATAATCAGATAATCTCTACAAATGTTTTGGCTGCGGCTCAGATTACAGACAGCTTGCACACTAGCGAGGATGGGATCAAGCAGAACCAGAGTATCTTGTCATATCTGTCACGTGCTTCCTGACACAAGAATACAGGTCAGGAACAACTGAACTGCTCACCATTGGTCCATGAAGCTGCCATTCCAACACGCAGTGGAGGACAACAGGAGTATGATGTCACTAGATGAGAGGGGTCAACGGATATGACATAAGCATTAAGATCTTTCTTTAACATCTATCTAGCAAATGCTTTAAAAACAACACATACACATACAAAACTTGCTTTAATATGGCTTTATGTAATTAACAAAAACCAACCAAGTAACCAACATAGGTGGGGAAAAATAATATTAACTAATCAAATCTTTAACTAATAAAATCATAATAACTAATAAAAGGTCACGTTATGGACGTTAACTGTGTTGGAATATCTACCACTTTATGTTTTAACATTGTAAAATGATGCAAAGTAGAAACATTTGGTAAACCGTCGCTGACAACTCTAGTCCCTGGATAACAAGCCTCACAAACTCACTTTGTGATGCTTGAATCGCTGTTTTCATGGAGCTTCGTCCTCCAGTTGTCCAGACTCAATTCAGAATTGAGTGTGAATTAATCAGAGCAATGCTTCCTCCTGCTTCCTCAGCATGCAGTCTGTACCCATGCACAAACACACAGAAATATGATCGTATAATGACAGCACAAAACAAACACAACTGTTTATGTCGTGCCCTGGTATGTGTTCTAATTCCTAAGTGTGCTGAACATTAAATAAACAAGAAATGAAACCCACAACAAGAGCTGTTTTGTCATGTATTTTTATTATAGCTGAATTAGGCATTAGGCAGCAGCACCCTCATGTGTACAGATGTCGGTACTGTAAACACTGTAATATCATTTACATTTAAGCATTTGGCAGACGCTTTTATCCAAAGCGACTAACGTTGCATTATACTACACATTGAGTATGTGCAATCCCTGGGATCGAACCCATAACCTTGGCGGTGTTAACGCCATGCTCTAACCACTAAGCTACAGATCTACAGAGCTACAGATATCAGCCGCGTGTTTACAGCTCTGGTAATATTGCAGTGAAAAATAGTGAGATTACTTCCTTGTTAGACAACAGCAGGAAGTTGCTTTACAAACGGACACAGGATTATATCATCTCATTTAACACGCAATAGTGCCTACGTCCTGCGTCACTAATGCGCATGTGCACAGTCTGGTTAACAGCGTTAACTGGTAAAACTCGTTAAGTCTCCTGTGTGTTTCCATGGTTCCGACATAGACAAGGAAGTTACGAGGCGGTTTGTGATACAAATAAGTCAGCATAAACACGAGAAGGTTTCAAATCGACACCTTTTCAAGAACAAATAATTCAATTACATCAAATACATATCAACTACACTTCAATATCAATTCATGTTTTAATATTTAAACTCATATATATTTATAAATCATATATATTTATAAATTAGCACATTTACTGTTGGTTATTGTGAATGTGAAGAACAATTCAAATAAAACGTGATTAAATTATGTATCGTATCAGCCAGACGATAGCACATCACGTGATGACGCTTTTAGTTTGTAGAACGTAAAATGAAAATTGAAATAAAAAATGACAGACAGGAGTGTGTCTGTATCCTGTGTGGAGTATTTTATTTCACTGTAAATAACACGATTTAACAAATCCACATAATGTGTATATTTTGGCACAGTTATATTTTTGTCGGAAAAAAAACAGAATACAAGAAGATCTATAGCAGATCTATATGTCTTTAATATAATCTATAAGCAGTAAATATAAATAGTCTATAAGCAGTAAATATAAATAGAGTCTATAAGCAGTAAATATAAATATAGTCTATAAGCAGTAAATGGTTAACCTGCAATCCTGTGTTCTATATTGCACATACATATAGCTCATTGCACATACACAGTTCACACATTACTGGATTACCCAGTTTAAGGGAGTAATCAACATTACATTGACGATGTATATTCTCGGTTAGCTTATTTAAACATTGCTGACAGTGAACGAATTTTATTCACGTCCAAAAACCTCACAAAAGTTGATCGCATGTATTAGCTTGTCACGAAGTGTGTTGATGTCGTAGTATTTGGGAAGAAGTAAATTCCCAAAACAGGTCTGGGCTACTGGGAAATGATCATCTGAATCAGGAATGTTTAACTGGACAATCTTCAGAGTCAGTTTCGAGAGACCTCCAGCAGGCACACGGTCCGTTCCATACATAAAAACTAAACACAAATGCATAGCGTGCAAATTTATACCAATAATATAAAATATCATAAAAGTTCAGATTATATACAGGCATAATAGAACCTCTGGTTTCGAAACTGGTATTGATCACTGGAGACCAAATATTTACTTCTAACCTCTGTACCATTGAAAAATGTAAATAACTTACAGAGAAATTTCTTCTTCTGTTCCTCAGAAAGCTCAAAGAAAACAGTCCAGAAATTCTTAATCAGCTCATCAGAGGGGGAGCAGAGTTCATATGTAGCACGCTGAATGACACAATGTTAGGTATGTTAAAAAAACCTCATGGAAAATAAGAAAGTGTAAATTTCATGCACATGTTTACCTTGTGAAGAGCTTCCCACTCATACACAGGTGAACCATGGATCAGTTCTCTAAGTTCTTCAGGGTGGAACATTCTCCAGGCGCTGATTGGACAGCCTTTAGAGAAACCTGCTGAGAACTGCTCGAACTGATTCCTCACTGATTCGTTGAAAACGAAGTCCACGTAGGAATCCACAAACTTCTGTCTGTACAAAGACAACAGCTATAGTCTGAATATAATATGTAATGGATTGTCAAATAAAATAATTGTATTATTAAGAAAGAGTATCATTCCTACCTGTTCATTTTGGTTACAGGAGTTTGAGCTCCGTCTGGAATGAGCTCTTGGTCTTTGAACTGGAAGAGATAAACAACAGGACATTTGGTCTTTGAAATGGTTTGGTGGCGCTAGTCCACTTTCTAAGAAGCTAAAATTATGTTTATGGTACAAAATAATACAAAAGAGCAGAATACAGTTCCTTACTGTAAAACATGTAAAACAGTATTACCATGAAATACATGTCCATCTGATCCACGACGTCTTCGTCTTCCTCCAGAACATTTTTTAAACTTCTAATTAGAGATGTAAAAAAAACACACACATATACACTTTTAATATAACATCTTAAGACTCTTTTAAAAGCGTTTATCTGTACAGTTATTATTTTGTCAGATATCAGGAGTACACAAGTGGCCTTCAAGCTAACTGACAGACTTAAACAGATGTGGTAGTAAGCCACAGGTTTACCTGGCCTCCACAGGTGTCACTTCCTCCAGATCATTTAGAGACGGACTCACAAGAAGCAGCTTTTTGAACAAAGCCAGTGGGAAGTTGATGCTAATACAATGACAGTTGTACAGCGCTATTCCACAGACCATGCCCAAATAATAAAAGTCTGTGACATCACAAATCTGAAATAAAAAATCATATATAATTAAATATATGGAATGGGGAATAGTGGGATAGCGGTACTGTACTGTACATACATTGGTATTGAACCAAACCAGTTGTGAATCATCAAAGACTTCCAGCAGCTTTTTGTCCCATGTAATAAACTCTTTAGAAAGGAGGGAGTAGAACTGAGAAGATAAACCTCCATAATCTACCCCTTTCTCTCTCTGAAACTCAACCTGCACAAAAGACATTGTGTTTTAATCACTGGACAAAGTCTTGTCAATTATCATACAATATTAATATTACATAATTACCCATATTCATCTGACCAATGCTTTTATTTGATTAGATGTGTATAGAATGTAATTTCAGAATAGTAATAAGTGTAGAATGCAGTATATACATTACATGACACACAGCATTCATATAGTAAACAAACCATCAATGGTCGTGAAAATGTGTGGATGTCTTTTCTGAGATACTCCAGCGTGTCCATCAACAGTGACTGTCTGTTTATCTGAAGCTTGTTGACGGGCCGCCCAGCTGAGATTGCTTCAGTCTGAAGAAGCTGCCCCCTCAAGTACTTGTACAATAAAATTTAAATTAGGTTCGTCTTAAAATGTGTTTTATTAAATTACAATTATTAAATACAATGAAAAGTTAAAAATTCTTAAATTAAAGCTAACTTCAACTGGTACTATTATTTGGTATTATAATTAGCTACTAGTATTGTAGCGTGTAATTTTGACGCTGCTAAAATATTTTCTTCCCGGCTTATTATGCAAAGTTTTTTTCGATCTAAAAATGTCAATTTAAAGAGGCACACGAAAGACTTTCTCTGACTTACCAAAAAAAATTTCTGTTTAGTTGCCATATCAGCCACAAAAGTGAAAGGAACCAACCTTCCGATATTTCTCCGAAAGATTTTCCCCTGCTGAATAAAAGGGAAAGAAATATGTGCTGATGCTATCTCGGATGACCGCGTGATAATTTTATAATAGCAGCGATTAGCTGAAGAGCGACGTGAGCGAACTGTCTTACGTTCTTTATCAGATCACTGACTTCAGTGATACCGAAGTGACTTTCCAGCAAAGCGCATTTCCTGCGTCTGTTAACCTGCATTAGTGAAGAACAAAATGCGCATGAATGACATTGTGCAGCTTCGCTTGAAGTTACCAAAAATATAAAAATCAATTACCATAAATAACTTCTTTAGAACACGAAGAATGATGATCAGGGAATCCCAGTGGTCAGAACCGTGTGTTGTCATTTGTGTCATGAGCAGAACTGATGCTGAACGGAAGGTTTTCACAAGTTTCCTATAAAATGAATATGGCATTCCAGTCCAGAGGCTCTCTGTGAAGATTTAAAAATAGGCTTGATTTTTTATACTTTAAATAAAACTAAATATTTTCCTTTACATTATAAGTTAGCGTATAAGTTAAATGCTTACCCAGGGTATCAGAACTTTCCATGTCCAGTTCTACAATGGCACTGGCTAAATTTGCAGCCAGATCTGTTTGCTGGTTTCCTTTCTGGACGACTCTGATGAGTTCAGGCAGGATCAGGTAAACTCTCAGAGCCTCTACACCAACTGGATGAGTGCTCAGAGGCAGCAGTTCTCTCAACACTGTGTGCTGTACCTGAAAAATGAATCGTGACATTGTGTTAGTGGGCTGTCAGCTGAAAGAACTCCAACCTTGGTGCACTTAGTAAAAGTTTAAATACAATGCTGGCAATCTCATGTGAGAGTACATAATTGTACACACTTTCTTTTACCAGTACAACTCGTTTCTTTATGGATATTATTTTTAATGTAAAAAAAATTACTGCACCTTTAAAAATATGTTTACCTCAAACAAGACTTTAGTCTCTTTGGCCATTTTCTCGAAAGCGAGACGAGCCAGTGAAAGATCCAGACCAGAATATTCCACTGAGGTCTGAAAATGTTTGTCACAGCTGTTGATGAATATATAAACACAATGTAAGTTTATGATGAATGATGACAAAAGAATGGCCTGAGGTGTCTGTAATATTATCAAGTACCTTTTATCAATAAAACTCCCATTGACACACGATGCCGAAGAAAACATCCTTCTGATTTCACTACAGAATAAAGACATTATTCACATTAATCAGACCGTAATCTGATCTACACTTCTAAAGGTGCTTAAAAGGCTATGTCTTAGAAGAACTATTTTGGTTCCCCAGAGAACCTTTCAGTCAAGGTTCTAGTTTCAGGTTCTTTATGTAACTATACAGCCCAACAAAGAATCTTTTAGAAAACTATTATTTGTAACTAGAACAAAAGTTTGTAACTGAACAATAGTTTGACAGTGTGGCCACACCCACTTTGCGCTCTGTCTCCAAGCATTGGTGCCACAGTCTTTCAGCCATCTGTCAATCATTTTGTCATCTACCGTCGGACACGTGTGTGATGTCACACTTGTTTCAGGTTTCTAGGTAGACAAAGAGATGTAATATGAAATCACATGCGCACACAAATGAACATACTTCAAGTAATAATCTACTTTACCTCTTCATGAGTGAACTGGGCAAAAGAAATGTTTCCATAAGCCATAATTCCCTTCACTTTTAATGCAGGCTCTGATGGACAGCACACTGTATATTACACAACAAAAGTAACATTGGTCTCACTATCTGGTTTTGGTGTAATGTTTTTACCCGATGGCAGATGTATGGGTAAAGGCACAGACTGGTTAGCTGTTGTTCCATTTCCCAGCTGCCCTTGCTCTCCGCATCCAAATGAGTAGATCAGATTAAGTGACTGAGACAACGCCACAGTGTGGTGCCTTTCAGTAAAGTCAACAACTCACATTTATTAGAACAAGCCCCTTAATCATTTTCAATGTCTGTCTCATAGGAAAACATTCCTCTTCAAATATAAACTTATATCAAACTTATATAAACTATAAAGGTAAACTTAAATAGTCATCTAATTTCCCAATATAGTAATTAAATTGTAATATTGTAAATTGGTACCCACTTCCCACAGGCAACCTGAGTGACCTTTGACCCCAAGAGTTCTGCTACCAGTCGAGGGCGATACTCGTCCCTTAGTGCATTGTGTCCTAGCTGTCCAAACCTGCCTGATCCAAATGTGAACACAACTCCACCCTTAAGAAAACATAATAAATCAGAAGTGTGTTAAAAATGTTTTATTCAATTAGTTCTAAGTGATAAATTGTTCTCTAAAACACACAGATTTTGTTAACTGACCTTTGTCATAATGGCACTATGTTCTTCCCCACATGAGATAAAGATTGTTTTCTTCAGATTCAAACCCCTGACACATGTTGGAGTGTATCTATCTGTGACAACATCAACATCATCAGTATTTCAATTTCAACTGAAGTCAAATACATTCTTACAAAACGACAGCTTTAAAAGTACCGGACGTGTCTCCCAGGCCGAGCTGTCCAGCGCTATTCCTTCCCCAGCCAAACACAGCCCCAGAGATGGACAAGGCAAAACTGTGGTCTCCTCCGGTGCTGATCTGAGCAACTGGGATGTCACACAGAGATCTGAGGGGCTGAGGGGAAGAAATGCTGCTTTCTGCCCTGCCCAAACCCAGCTGACCATAAGTGTTATCTCCCCACACCAATAACTGACCATCTGGTAGAGAAAGAGATAAATGAAGGTTTATCCAACAAAACACGGGATTTAGTTATGAGAATAAAACTCATAACACTGTGTGTGTGTGTGTGTGGGTGGGGTGGGGAGGGGGGTTACTTAATCCTATATTGGGACAAATTTGGGGGTCCTCATTTATAAAAACACTATAAAAATATAACAAACAGTTTATTAATTGTAAAAATGCAGAATGTCTTCTGTTGAGGTTAAAGTGTGTGTTAGCTTATAGTGTTTATAACTAGCTGCTTATGGAATGCATATCACAGAAAAGTATACAGAAAAGTAATAGCGTGTGTGTGTGTGTGTGTGTGTGTGTGT
>JAZGTJ010002035.1:23746-46505 GCA_036877575.1 Botia almorhae
AATTGAATGATGGTTTCCACATGCCACCTGTGTAACCTTCCTGTCACACAGAACTTTGAAGGGCCTACAAAAAAAAATATATATATATATATATCACATTATTATTATTATTATTATTATTATTATTGATGTTGCTGCTGTTGTTGTCACCTGCAGGAATTCCACATCTCCATGAAGAGAACCTGTCCGTCAGGTTTGACCAGGAGCGCACGAGTCTCTCCGCTCCTCAGCACTTTAATCTTGTCTTTCTTTAAGTCAAAGTCTAAGGAAAATATCGCAGATGTTGATGAGACAACATTTACAAGATTAAAATAATAACAATAAGTACACCCATATGTAAGAGATAAAATCTTACTTTGTGTCACAGCTCGGCGCTTTCCGTCGCTGTCAGGACTCAGGACAGAGACGTTTCCATCTTCAGCGATGAATCCGAGACATTTTTCTATTGGTTCATCCAAGATGTTCATCCCACACTGACTGTGTGTCGCGGTCATGCCGCGTCCCCCTCCATCATCCGTCCCCCAGCCGCACAGCATCTTCAGCTACTTCATACGCCTGAAGCCCTTAAACATTCAACACTGGACGTCTGTTTTCTTTCTGCATTTGTACTTCCGTTCTCTTCTTATTTTATGCACAATCGCAACTTAAACTAATTCTCTGGAAACGAAAGTGAAACCTTCATTTGTCATTATTAGTGAAAATGATTTGAGAGAACAGGAGAATATCGTATTGAAACTTATAATGGCTTATAATATCCAGTCACTGGTACAATAACTGGATTGCTCACATTATGAACTTAGAAGTGGACATCTCAAACTATAGAAATAATTAGTAGTAACTTTACGATTTGAAGCACGTGTGTTAAAATATTTTGTTAGGAATCGTATTTCTTATTTTGCGGAACTAAAAACACTGACGAGATGATAAACTCGTCGAGACGAACGAGATGAAAAACTTCATATGTATCAACGCGCGCTGGCGCTGTCAAAACTGACAAATTGAGGTATTGTAATAGCTGTACTTTTCCACATTGAAAACGCATATTCCGTAGTGCGTTGTTATTAATTATAATGATTAATGACATTTTTAATGTTCAGCGTGGCATAGGGAAAACTTTATATGCGGTTGATGGGGCGTTTGGACATCTGTATGGCATCTGTATAATATTTATAGCACAGTTGGTGTTGAAAGAGAGATTTAAAGTTAATTTTGAAAGAAACATGACTGATGGAGCGAATATAAAGATTTATTATTGGTTTATTAGAATCTAGTTTTGGCGAAACTTCTGGTCCACGCTCCAGTCCAGCAGGCGACGCTAACGCGCTGGTTTGGGAACCACCAAACGTGAGAAGTAGCGCTGCGATCTGTCGATAGAAGCGATTGCGCGCATTAATCCGTTAGTTTCAACGCAGAATAAATCACCTACGTCGTTACCATAGAAACTGAAGGTGGGTTACAACTATAAATGTATAGCTGTGTCTATAGATGTGATATTCGTCCTTTTGTTGTGCCGGGCAAAATGTGTTTGTTAGCAGCGCGAACGCTGAAGGACACAAACCGAGGGATTATACTTAACGGCACCAATGTTTATCAATAGTGTCGATGCATAAATTGTTTTTTATTCGATTTGAACGCGTTTAGCTATTAATGCTAACTGGCTGATGTTAATAACAGGAAGCTGTTTGTAATGTATTGCTAGCGTGCTGTTATGTAAGGGAGTGTTGCGTCATGTTTACGCTCCCATCTGTTCATATGCAAATGCCTTTATTCAAGCGTTTGACTGTCCTTGTCTAGCTGTTCCTCTTTTACATGGTAACGATAACCTCGTCTTCACAGGTTATTAGTAAATTATGTCGGTAATCTAGTGTGATTTAAATAGGGAGTGGGGCGTGTGTATTGTAGTTACTGAAGAACTCCAGTGGGCGGGGCCGCAGACATACTGTAGCGTTAACACAGGCTGTGTTATAATCCAACGATCTGTCAAGCCGGATGGCTTTTTGGGCTGACATTATACGTACATCTATAATGTTGTTATTGAATGATAGTGGGCGGGGTCAGCGTGCTCTCTGTTTAGTGGTTAAACAACTAGCGAGTTTGGTTTGGACACATAAACAAAGATACGTGCTTTGTGGCACGCTGTGTACTTTTGGTCTGTTTATCAAAGGAACAACAAGCTCCAGGACAAGTTATTCATTTGTTAATTTCCTCATTGCTTTTCAGAGATCTCCAGGTCACGACTCTGTTCCCACTGAGAGCTACTGAGATCTGCTGTCTGAACTTAATTTGACGTTCGAACAGGGATTAAAAGGGCAGTTCTTTTCCACTGATTTTTCCAGTTTGTGGACCACCTCACCACTGAGCATGTCAGTGGCTCTTCTTGTGCGATACGCCACACTCAGTGGGTCTCGTGCCTGCTGCAGGGCTGCCCTCGCGCTGACCGGAACCCATCAGGAAGACCAGAGACGGGCTCTGCACAGTCCATCATCCATACGACCCAGCAACTCCCGCTTTGATCCAGACAGCAGTGGCCGCCCGACTACCTGGGACTCGTTTGGGATTTGGGATAATCGCATCGACGAGCCCATTTTACTTCCATCAAGTATCCGCTATGGAAAGCCCATCCCCAAAGTCAGCCTGTCCAAGGTGGGCTGCGCCTCGCAGATTGGCCTGCGCAAAGAGCATGAAGACAGATACCAGCTGTCCCACATGACGGACAACATCATGTACTTCGCAGTGTTTGATGGACACGGGGGGGCAGAGGCTGCCGACTTCTGCCACAGGAATATGGAGCAGCATATAAAGTAAGAATCAGTCCACACCAGTATTTTACAGTTCAGAATTTAACAACCATCACAAACATCTCGCCATGATGGCGCTCACGCAGATCTGTGGTGACAACACAAGCTGTGTTTACTACAGACAGACTGATGCTTGGATTTAAGGAGATAAAGCTCTCCACTGCTAAATTTGTTTACGCATATAGTCTTCAAAGTCTGGGGGTTTATGTCCATGTTCTTGTGTGTTTTTCAGAAATATCGCAAAAGAAGAAGACAACTTGGAGTTAGTTTTAACCAAAGCTTTTCTGGAGGTGGACAAAGCATTAGCGAGGCACCTTCACCTCAGCGCAGACGGTAGGTCGCGTGTCTTTTATTTGTTGCTGATGGCATGCATGCTACAGAGCAAAACATTTCTCAGTGTCTCAGTTTGTCGTTTTGGAAGTCTCAGTTGCTTCATTTATGCTTTCGTGTAAATGGAACAAAGCCAAGGAAATGTTTGTGAATAAGACCTGAAGTTTCTTTTTAAAACAAGCACTGAAACGATGAGCCCTGATGAAAAAAATGTTATGATGGTTCACAGACTTCTCTTTGGCTCTGTAAATTGTGGCCGTTTTAAATTAGACTGCACTTACATGCATGTATATAGTAGGGGTGGGGAGAATTCATTAACAAAAATTCATAAATTTAAAACATAATATTGTTCATTTGAAGAAGAATATGCAGGACACCATTACAGATACAAATAGTATATATGTATTAGTCTAAAACATTCAAAAGAAAACAACAGACCAATGTTACATGTAATACATTTTGATTATGTGTATTCTTCTAGTTCAAGTGTGTCAGACTCAGGTCCTGGAGGATCAGTGTCCTGCAGAGTTTAGCTCCAGCTCCAGCACACCTGCCTGGAAGTTTCTAGCGATCCTGAAGACCTTGATTAGCTGGACCAGGTGTGTTTAATTAAGGTTGAAGCTAAACTGTAGGACACTGATCCTCCAGGAGCTGAGTTTGACACCCTTGTTCTAGATTATTATGTCTGTGTATTCTGGTTCTGTTGGCTGGAGCAGACACATTTTAGCAGCTTTCATGGGGAATCTGTACACAGACTTTGACACTGAGTCACTGTAACTCATCAAAGATTTGTACCTTACCTGAAAATAAAGATGCATCAAGAATAATTTGGAACCACACTGTTACATGTTTAAACGTTCCCACCTCTAGTATATATTATTAACACATTTTATACTAGCCTTCTCTCATTTGTGTTGAAAATTGCCTTTGTTAGATGCCTGTTTTGCTAGAGATAATGTTGTGATAGATGAAGGTTACAACAGGTCCGTCTTATTCTTGTAGTGTGCGGCCCGTTAGCRCGGCCTGCTGCGTGACATGTCCAATCTTGCCCTGTGTGTGTGCGTGTTATATCTACAACAGTTTTGGACCCAGCTAACCCCCTATAAGAGCTGCAGCTCTGCGGTACCTTAATGGAGGCCGGAGGGCTTTGATTGCTCGAGTGGGTCCTTGCGTGGACTTCTGGAAGGTTCCTCAACTTTCTCTCTCTCTTCCTCTTGTTCTCATATCTCTCGTGTACTGTACTTACTATACGTCCTTGCCTTGTGTTGGTCGCCGGATAAACATGATTGTCTAGGCTTATGGCCTGTGTTTGAATAACATAAGCATATTTAAGTACAAGCTATTGTCTGTTAAAAAAAATGACGTAATTTCAATTAAGAAATGGTATTTACTGAAAAAGAGAGATTTGTAAATTGTGATTGTTTGGCTTTATCAAGGCCGAACGTAACGGTCTGCATTGTGCAATGCTATGTCCCGTCCTAACGTGTAACTTTGAAGTTTTGTGCCTTATTAAAGTTTTGTTATAAGAAGTTGTGTTTATTAAAACGCACCGTTACTCGTTTGTCATGACTGCTTCAGTCTCTTACCAAAACTCCTTTAATGTTTTGCTTCACATTAGGTGCTTGCTTCAAGCACACATATCACAGTATTCGTAGTATAGAAAACTATGATCAGTGTGTCAGAACAGGACAAAGTGTGAATAGCTGGTTTAGTTGCTGTGTGTGATAGATAATTGTACTAAAAGTGCAAAACTGTGAAATACTTGATTCATAGACAGTTTGACAGCCTCATAGACTGTAACCACTCTGCCTTGATCTCTGTTGTGTTACAGCCTCTCTGTTGAGCGCAGGCACCACGGCAACGGTCGCCCTGCTGAGGGACGGGATCGAGCTGGTGGTGGGCAGCGTGGGGGACAGTCGAGCCATGCTCTGCCGCAAAGGCAAGGCCCTCAAACTCACCGTGGATCACACGCCTGAAAGAAAGGACGAGAAGGAGAGGTGAGGTCGTTCTGGGAACGCTGACAGAGCTGCATTTAGCAAAAAAACAGACCGCTGAAAAAACAGCTCATCTGATCATTTGTTTTTGAAGGATACGCAAAAGCGGAGGTTTCATAACGTGGAACAGTCTGGGTCAACCACACGTCAACGGAAGACTGGCCATGACGCGCAGCATCGGCGATTTCGACCTCAAAAGCACAGGCGTCATCGCTGAACCAGAAACCAAGAGGATTACGGTGAGTTAAGTTGTTTTTTATGAATTCGGTGTCCGTTCAGTTCTCTTCGAGTTGCTGAAATGACCATCTGGATGCATTTTTATATTAGCACAGTAATAAAAAAATGATACGTTTATTTATTGTGTTTATATATGTGGTTGGTTTTCAGTTACATCATGTGCACGATACCTTCCTGGCCCTCACGACTGATGGTATTAACTTCATTATGAACAGTCAGGAGATCTGTGATGTCATTAACCAGTGTCACGACCCTAAAGAGGCAGCACAGCGCATCTCAGAGCAGGTGAGAGAGAGGAGCTCAGATTTGAACACTGCCTTCATCCAAACTTGGATTTTAAGTCTTTGTAAAGTGTATTCTACACATTTGTACATGCCTGTCTGACTGTACATAATGACAATAAATGTGTTTAGCTCTTTCCGGTTTAGTGTTAATTGTATTAATTTGATTAAAATAAGTTCATAGTGATGTTAAACTAAACCTTTGTCCCTCAGGCTCTTCAGTACGGCTCAGAGGACAACAGCACCATCATCGTGGTGCCGTTCGGCGCCTGGGGCAAACACAAGAGCTCAGACGTCAGCTTCTCCTTCAGTCGCAGTTTCGTCTCCAGCGGCCGTTGGGCTTAAACGAAAAATAATGAGACCAACAAAAGTCACGTCCTTATATGAACCCGACCAGTGTGCAATATTCTGTTAATCCATATATTGACCATTTAACCTTGAACATTTTAGAACAAAACCTGAAGACCGCACACAGAAGTGTGTGGTTGTGACTTGATATTATCCTGGACTCATCAGAATAATACCGAGTTGTTTTGCCTAGAATAGTATAGCAAACGTTGTAATAATGTTATAATCACAAGTGGGAAACATTGTCGTTAAAGTTCTTCAGCTTGAAGGATTTGCACATTCTCAGTAACTGCTTTCAACTTCTACAAAAGTTTAACTTTCCAGTGCTGACAGAAGGTTACCTCAGTTTCTCTGGTGTCACGCTTACAGACACTGTACGGTAGAGAACTCTGATATAAATGTTCGCTCTGTAAATTGAATACTTTCATAGTTTGCCTTATTCTCTATCGTGGAATCAGCATTCCCCGTAACGGTACCTTGTTGGATTAAAACACATTCTCATCACTTTATTAACAGGAATTTTAAGCACTTTTAAATTTTGGGAGATTTCATTATCATCATAATACATCTCTATCACTGCCTTTGTAGTTAAACGACACAAGCTCATTTCAGTCTCTGTGCTTGTCTGTTGACTGCATACTCATTATCTGACTGTGTACTGCAGAACTTAAGCACACACTAAACTCCAGTTTGTCAGCATACAGCCATGCTCTAAAAACCAGCATTTTAATGCCACAATTGTAGTTTATTACATGTACGGCTGTTACCGTAGTTTGCAACGCAACTGAAGGACCATTTCACAAATGAATCAATTTGTCTGTGCCTTGTCCATAATGGTCTGTTCTTTGTTGATATGCGTGTAGTCCTGCTGAGGGACTGTGTGATCGTAGCTCATGAAACTGTGACTTGTGCTCGTTTAGTGTCACTAAACAAACCTCACCAATTATTGTTCCCAAATGTACCGTACAAAAGTACAGATGTCTGTTGTATGCTTGTTATTTATATAATGTGAATGATGGACAGTGAACTATATGATTGTAAAGATGTTATATTTAAATATTTCTTTTCGCGTACAGTCTCTAAAGAAGACTGTACACAACTAAAGAAGAGAAGCATTTGGTTTTAATGTGATCATTATATTTGTGGACGTGCTTTAAAGTTAAACTCTTAATAGAAAATGCTTTTGATAATCTGTGACATCAAGCGATTTGTTTGATATCGGGAGCCGCGCACACGTGACCTCATCCTGCTAGCGGACCGCAGAAATCCTGCCCTGTTCAGATCGGAATCCATTGCGTTTCATTCAAAACTTTGATTATTTTGTTTTAATGTACATGTTGTTCCTCTTTAAGGTCCAGCAGCACATCCAGTGGAGTGTTTATTCTCCCTATAGGCTGTATTACTCTGTAGTGTACTGTTTCTCAGTTGTTTCGTTCTGTATGTATTACAGTGTTAACTGTGCATGAATTCTGTCCAGAACTTCAAAAATGTGTAAAACAAACACAAGTTGTTTTCTGTTCTACACGTGGGCCTAACTTTGCTTTCTTGATATGCTTAAGATTGTAAAATGCAACATCTGTGAATAAAGTTTCATCAGAAACACTTCTGTTGGTTAAACTCCATTTTCTCATGCAATTGCAGCTAACGGCACAATTTGATATTGTATTGCAGGGGATGTCAAAAGCAATTCTTTAACCGGTTTGTCATTTTAATCATCTGAATAAGTTACATGTTTCTCAGGCTCTGAACTATTACTGGGACTGTAATCTTAAACTAAAATTGAAAATGTTTTACTACTCTGAGAATAAATAAATCCATCACATTACTGCACGGTTTGAACATAAGCTATGGAGCTACATGAGCAAAATAATTATGTGGAGTTGCATATAAATGCTTTGTCTTTCTTAAGAACAAATTTTTACCTAAAATAAATTAATTAGCAATTAGTCAGCAGACTCTATAAGAACCTCTATGATATGTGCCTCAAGTTTAATTCAACGGTCTTACAAAAAACCCCAAAACGAGATATTTAAACCCTGATGGCCTGCAACAAACCCCTCCCTCTGCTTCATATAAGATCTCCACTCAGAATCACAGACTCTGGCTTTCCTCATCTGACAGAGATCAGACACCTCAGGGCGTGTACAAGCGACTGCTGCAGTGTCCAGGAGGGTAAGTTTTACTCTCTGATGTCTCTATTGAAGTTATTTTTAGACTTAGATTGACAGCTTTCAGTGTTTCTGCAGAAACACCTCTGAGCTTTATTGTGTTTTTATTTGTATAATATAATAATCTGTGAATAATTTCAGTGTAATCATTTAAAATAGTTTAATTGCAATTATAAATTGATATATTATGATAAGCATTCTATAAATCTTGAAAAAAATTCTAACATGTAATAGATTTTTATTATTAGATATTATTACATGTTATTATATAGTGTTTATCTGTCCAGGTGTTAATATACATTAAAGCTACACATATAACTGTAAGTAAAATATCTTTTTAAAAATAATTTTTGCACTATAATCTGTATAATTTACGGTATGTTACTTTAAGTATGTTTACTTTTATTTGAAATGAATCAACATTATTTTTCAGCAGCTCTGTCCGGGCAATTGTTTACAATACATTCACGCTAATCAATCGCTTTCGAGGGAGCCCTTTTGGAGGGTTCTTTTCTCCCTCAGAACTCTGTGAGAGGTAGTAGTTTCAAATAGTTATAGCTAGCCGTCTGCTAGTTCCCCCTGGATTTCTTGCGTGGAGTAGTCTTCATTATAGAGTGACTCTGCTCCATCTGTTCACCAGCTCCCCTTGAATGTCAGTCGTCAGTTGTTCCCTTCTCAGGGAACCAAGGTTACACACATGACAATATATGTCAAATATAGGTATTTTATTCCTACCTCTATTGCAACAGGCAAATTGACCAAAGTTCCCTTGATGTGTTCACAGGGATACACCTGACTGAAGATGACGGACAATGCTGTCTTTGAGAGTGATCAAATCACGACGGCCACGGGCAGAAATGGGATGTCTGGGTCACAGGTCATCACCATGGAGCCCATCAAACTGCACCGCGGGGCCACTGTCAGCTTCCACAACATCTGCTACAGAGTACAGGAGAAGAATGGATTCATCTGCAGGAGGACAACATCTTGTAAGGAGATTCTGATGGACCTCAAGTGAGTCTGTGTTTGTGTGTGTGAGAGAGAGAGAGGTCAAGTGAGTTTAATGAGGATTAAAGAGGTTATGTGGTCTTTATAATCTGTTAAAGGATCGTTCTGCATGAGGTTTTGGCAAAATTCACTGAAAGTCACTATAAAACTGAAACAGTTAATTTAAATGAATCATTTATTTTTTTGTTGCACAGTATATAAAAGATTCTTTACTTCTTGAATAAAAGCTACAAGGTTCTAAAGACCATTAGACTTATCAAAGAACCCTTTGCATATCAAGAACCATTCTCATTACTGGATTCCTGAGAACCACCCAGCGTTGTGCAGATGTTCTTAAATTACATTATTAGTTCTTCAGATTGCTCATACAGAATGGAACCTAAAAAGGTTTTTCTGTGACTTTAGACTGTAAAACTCATTTTGGGATTTTGGCATGTGCAGTTCTCATCTAAATGCTTCTGGTAAAGGCATTAAATACTGTTGACTTCTTTGTCTTTGGACATTCTTAACATAGTGGTAATTATCTGATATTAATCATGGGCCGATGACTTTAATCTCCTGATCTCTTGGCTTGCAGGACATGAAGTTAAATGCAGTCGTGTGATTTTGACTTCACTTTGACTTTAACTGCAAATCTTTTAAAACTCTCGAATGCTAAACATTTATTTAGGAACGTATTGACTTTTTCAGATTTATTGCTTCGATGTTTATTGCTTTGCTCATGAAGGCATCAGTCTTCTGAAGTTTGCCTCTTGTTCTTCTCCGGTCCTGAAGGTTTCTAAAGCAAGTGAGATGAATATAATCTTTGTTTTTTATTCAGTGGGATCATGAGACCAGGTTTAAACGCTATTTTGGGCCCGACAGGAAGTGGCAAATCTTCGTGAGTACATCCATACCATAATAAGTACAACACAGCATAAGATTTCATTGAGGGATTTTTCCTCCTCGGATGACAGATTTACATTTGTATAATCTGTACTGACAGCTTCCTTTAGTGCAGCGGAATCAGTCATTATCATCATCACCTCTCTGAAGGTTTGGATTTGCTCTCCTCTGACAGGTTTCTGGATGTTCTCGCAGGCAGAAAGGATCCTGGTGGTCTCTCAGGGGAAGTGCTTGTCAATGGATCCACACAGCCACCCAACTTCAAATGTCTCTCTGGTTATGTTGTTCAGGTAACATGTATGATATAAACATGCTCTGTGTCAACAGAGCAGATATGCAACAGAATAGATTTAGTGTGTATAAATAAGATACATATATACCTACATATTTTATTTTTTCTTAGGTCACTACATACTTAGGTCTGATAATTTGATGACTAACTATTATTGTAAAATGTCAAAAAAAAGTAGGCTTTGTGTATACTTGTCAAGTACATACTTTTAGTATGTAGTATAAGTGAGTCAGAAAGCAGCAGGTTACCATGACGTTTGCGTGTGTGTGTGTTCAGGATGACATAGTGATGGGAACTCTGACAGTGAGAGAGAACCTCAGGTTTTCGGCCGCTCTGCGCATGTCTTCTCAAGTCAGTCCAAGAGAGAAGGAGATCAGAGTCAATCATCTCATCTCAGAGCTGGGCCTCAACAAAGTCGCAGATGCAAAGGTGAAACCAACACACACGCGTGTTCTCAAAGCAGACTCGTGTTTGTCTCATTACTCTGGATCCAGCTCACCTTCTGTGCATCTGTGAAGGTGGGCACGGAGATGATACGAGGCATCTCGGGTGGGGAACGGAAGAGAACCAGCATTGGGATGGAGCTGATCATAGACCCATCTGTTCTCTTTCTGGATGAGCCGACCACCGGTCTTGATGCTAGTACGGCCTACTCTGTGCTTCTGCTGTTGAGAAGGTCTGTATGTTCTTCAGATGTTCATGCTGGTTCTTTGAGATGTTCATGTTGGTTCCTCCAGATGTTCCTCTAACACACAGATGCATTAATTATACAAGACCATTGCTGCTTTTTGAGATCTCTAAGTTGAGCATGTTATCACATCGATATGAACTGAAGAGCTTACTGTGTTTGCCTTTCTTCAGAATGGCCAGTCAGGGACGTACCATCATCATGTCGATTCACCAGCCACGGTATTCCATCTACCGACTCTTTGACAGCCTCACCCTGCTGGCCAATGGCAAGCAGATCTATCATGGACCGGCACAAGATGCTCTAGAATACTTCGCTAAGATTGGTACGCTCAGCTAGCCGAGAAACATGAATATTCTGCACCAGTTCTGCACCAGAAACACTGTTGTGTTTGTTTTTGGTATATTAGGTTACACATGTGAGGCCCATAATAACCCGGCTGATTTTTTCTTGGATGTCATTAATGGCAACGCAGCTGTGGACACAAAGATACAAAATCACGGAGGTAAATACTTCTGTACTAAATAATTATACTTACTTATGTTCAAGATGGTGAGGCGGCTGCATCTGCTGAAACTGGAAAAAGTCCTCAACACGTTATGATAATTAAGCTCTT
Organism: Botia almorhae; assembly: GCA_036877575.1. Classification (NCBI taxonomy): domain Eukaryota; kingdom Metazoa; phylum Chordata; class Actinopteri; order Cypriniformes; family Botiidae; genus Botia; species Botia almorhae. The sequence continues at coordinate 35,392 of JAZGTJ010002035.1, forward strand.
AATTATGATCATATATCAGCACTTGAATGACCTTTAACCTACAACAGGTATGATCTATGATGTCATTGACAGACCTGCAGTTTGAAGTGGCTCTTGTCAGCCAGCAGAGTATTGAAGACATACTCATGGAGAAGTATAAAACCTGCAGCTACGCACGGGGCATCACAGCAGAGCTGGCACACATCATCAGAGCCAAAGAGCACAAGAACATCAGAGCCAAGTGTCACTCCATCACCTACAACAGCTCCTTCCTCCAGCAGCTCCGCTGGGTCTTATGGAGAACCTTCTGGAACCTGATGCTGAACCCTCAGACCTCTGTAGCACAGGCGAGTTTAGCACCACTGTAGCACCACTGCGAGTTTAGACACAGCTGATGTTGTCAGTCCTAATTTTTGACTTCACATTTACTTCACAATACTGTAATGTCAAAATCGAATCATAATATTCAAAGGGGTCCTGGTATGCCTTATGTTAAGTCTTGATTATGTTTTTGGGGTGCACTACAATAGGTATTTATGCTTTGTTTAAACCACACTACAGAAATACTTGATGTCACAACCATTTGTTGTTAATGGAATACCAGCTGGACATTGTCGGCAGTTGTCAGGAAGGAAAGCCTGACATTTAAACACATTCCTTCCAAGCCTCCACCGGTCCGCTCCAGATTTTAATAATCTCCTTCAGAAGAAACTCTACACAGATCCCACAAGCTCATTAACCAACAAATGCCATCAGAAGGGACCTCACTATATTCACACCTGATGGCTCTCAGAAACATTCGTCTGATTTCACAAGGTCAAAGCTAAGCGGATTTGTTGACTTCGGTTTTCTTCACCTTGTAAGGGATCTTAAATTGTATCATTCCTTGCTACACAGTGCAGAACAAATATCTCGCCAGCACAGCACCAACAATACCATCACATGACTGGAGTTAAGTGGGAGTCTGACATTAGGGGTGAAAGGTCATATGGAGAGCGTATGTTCTCACCTCAGACACTAAGCTTTTACCCTGCTATTGGCCTTCACACTGCTCACACACCTGTCTGGCCTCATAAGCCGCCAAGAGGTTGTCAGACTCGATTTATTAAATTAGCATCTTTATGAGGGTTGTGATACATAAGGAATTAGTGTCAGGTTAAAGTGAACGACGTAGTTTGAAATTATTTTCCTTCTGAATGATTTTCCTCAGTTGGCAGTCACGGCACTTATGGCTGTAATTGTTGGTGCCATCTTCTATGGAGTCAAAGATGACCAGAGTGGCATACAGAACAGGTAAATAAACTCTTTTTCTACTGTAATAAATAATAAAAAAGACAGAGGAAAAACGTTTATGCATGCCGTCCCTTCGGTTGAACACAATCACAGTTATGAGTTAAATCTCATTGGTTATCTCGTGTCTTGTGACTAGTTGTCATCTGGATGTACTATTCTGTTAAAGCTTTATTAAAAGCATGGTTATTAATATTAGCTATTTTTGTATGTAATTGAAGTACAGTTACAACACATGCGTATGATGCTTTGATTGTTTTCATATTCAGGCTATAATTGACATTTTCTTTTCAGGTTTGGCGTTTTGTTTTTCATCACAACTAACCAGTGCTTCAGCACACTCTCGGCTGCCGAACTGTTTATCACAGAGCGCAAACTCTTTGTGTATGTATTTCAGCATCTGATTGATTCATAGCACATTGATAACACAAACAGAATTTGTGATGTTTACCAACTGGTTGTGCAACTATATTTTTTATGTCAGTCATGAGTACACGAGTGGATACTACAGGGTGTCGGTCTACTTCCTGTCTAAAATCCTGTCTGACATCATCACTCAGCGCACAATCCCGTCCGTACTCTTCACCTGTGTTGTTTATTTCATGATTGGTATGTATATCATATGAATCTCTGTGTATGAGAGGATCTCTGTGTACGAGAGGATCTCTGTGTATGACAGGATCTCTGTGTACGAGAATATCTCTGTGTACGAGAGGATCTCTGTGTACGAGAGGATCTCTGTGCACGAGAGGATCTCTGTGTATGACAGGATCTCTGTGTACGAGAATATCTCTGTGCACGAGAGGATCTCTGTGTATGACAGGATCTCTGTGTACGAGAATATCTCTGTGCACGAGAGGATCTCTGTGTACGAGAGGATCTCTGTGCACGAGAGGATCTCTGTGTATGACAGGATCTCTGTGTACGAGAATATCTCTGTGCATGAGAGGATCTCTGTGTATGACAGGATCTCTGTGTACGAGAATATCTCTGTGTACGAGAGGCTCTCTGTGTACGAGAGGATCTCTGTGTACGAGAGGATCTCTGTGTAAGCGCATCTCTGATGTTTTGCAGGGTTGAAACCAACCGCAGCTGCGTTCTTCATCTTCATGTTGACAGTGACTCTGGTGGCTTGCGCGGCTGCAGCCATGGCCATGGCTATTTCAGCCGACCAATCAGTGGTGGCCATTGCCAACATCTTCATGACTATCAGCTTCATCTTTATGATGGTCAAGTTTACAAAATCAAATACTGCTAAAACCTTACGATTAGTAATTTGATTAACTTTTACAGTGAACAATGTCCAGTGCTTCACACTTTATTTGTGTGTGTTTGTAGATCTTCTCTGGTCTTCTGGTGAACCTGAACAGTGTCATGGACTGGCTGGCCTGGTTGAAGTATCTTAGCATCCCTCGCTATGGGCTTGAGGTTACAACATTCCTTCCTAAAATATGACTATATAAAAATCTGATTCATTGAACGAAATCTGTCTCTATAGTTTGTTTATGGAATTTTTTGTGCAGGCTTTGGAAATAAACGAGTTTGTGGGACTGAAGTTTTGCGGAAATGTCTCTGTTGCGCCCCCCTCAGCTCCCCCGCTGACCAATAGCAGCAGCCCTACCGCTGACGTCATCATGTATGTCAGCGTATATCTGAGAAAGTTTGTAATTGTGAATCTGTTTGCAAGGTTTGTTTCGAGTAGAATCTTACATGATCTGTCTAATTGTATAGGTGCACAGGGGAGCAGCATCTAAAATTCCAGGGGATCGATTACTCAGCCTGGGGTTTATGGCAGAACCACATTGCTCTTGCAGTCATGACCCTGATTTTCCTCTTCATTGCTTACATCAAGCTTAGATTCATTAGGAAGTTCTCGTGAGGTCTGATTTGTGTTTAACATTTGACTTTTGAATCGATGAATCGTGAAGGACATGTGCTCTCTCTCCAGAAGTCTTACAATACAACATTATTTTGATCTCTGACACACAGAATTATATACATTTGATATTATAGATCATCAGTTGGGCCTTCTGTACAGTTTGGGAATAACTTTATATCGAATCGGCATGTAAAAGAATGTGGTCGTATAGTTACCAGGTTTTAATTTTAACTAGTTAGTATACTAAATGCATTATATAATAGTATATAGTATGGTAGTATAGTAGTATAGTAATAGTAGAATGTTGTTGTTAAAGGATTTTAACACAAGTCAGTTTCTGATTTTCAACATCACTACAAATCAGTTGATGTGGTCCACATTATTTTCAAATCATTCAAAGTTTTACGCATCTCAGCCGTTGAAAGCAGGTCTGGGGTTGGATCTCACGCTGCTGGTGAGACGTGTGAGGTCCTGGTACCGCTCATTCCATGGGAATCCATGTAATTGGTGCGGGCCCTAATCCAAAGCCAGCTAACATCAATGAGAAGATTACTAAACCCTGTGCCATGCATCACAGCCTTCACTGAAGGCAAATCCATCGACAAAAGCTAACTGTGTATAATAACAGCACAATATCCCTTTATTGTCGGACGTTTGTAGTGATTTTACACTAGCATGGCTTCTAAATGCTTTGTTATAACTGTGATGAAAATGTACATGCTTTGTTATTAAATAATGAGATCATTACGAGTTTGAATGGATTTTATTTCAAATGATATTCAACTGTAAATCGTGCATTTTTAAAAATATAGTGCAAAAGATACTATTCCGTTTTTTTCTGTCATTGCTGTGCCACTAGCAAGAAAACTGTCAATATTTTTGCAATTCTGTTCGGTGCTGCTAATGACACACTTAACTTTAAAAAAAACTGTTTAAAGCTTTATAAATTCTGCCTCAGGAGACGAATACACACGGACGTCCTGTGAAATCAGAAGCACTTCAAAATGAAGTTTGTTTTTAAAATAAGTGTCAAAGTTATTTGAGACTCATAATTATTAAGAATTAGGTGATACGCATATTATTGACAAGCAGAACAGAACTTGCCACGCTTACTGTAATTGAGAAATTAATTACAAAACATGCAGAATATATGTTATATAAAACTGTGTGGAGCACGACCAATTAGATTCCACTGTGGGCGGAGCACGACGCTACAGAAGTACAATTAACTGACTAACTGACGAATTGTGTTTTTGGCTGGTTTAAAAACAAAATTAACATGAATGTAGAAAATGTAGCTTTTATCACCCAAATTAGCTTTAGAAAAACGCATACAAAAAAATCATTCTATGTTAAGTAACACGTAACAGTTTTTGAATTCCCATGTTGTGCTTCATTTTATCTTTATCTTTGCATTATAAAGCATAGGATGGCTATAGACAAAAAGCCCCAATTAACTTTAACATAAAAAAAGCTAAATAAATAGCTTTTGTGCAGGACTGTTTCATTCTACATCTATGACAAGATGACTGGCTGTGGAATTTTGATTCGTTTGTTTGATCTGAGCTTCTAACTTCTGTTTTACTAAACAGATTTTGTCTTTTGCGCTGCAGCAGACACGGAATTGCAGAACTACAAAATATGTGATCTATATACAGTCAAAACCCCTCACATGTGGCCCACCCCATTGGTTGCACCCTCCGGGCCCTCACTGGACAGCGATGAAGGTGGGCGGGAACTGCGTGGGCGGAGCTGAGCGGCTGGGGCAATGGGAGTGGCTTGGTGGTGGCAAACCTGCAATATTGCGTCTTCAGACTCCCATCGTTCCAGTTCTTCTCTCACCAGCCTGTCCATCTGCTCTCGGAGCAGCTCTGGATCTCTGCCTGTCTTCTCACCCTGAGAGCCCAAGAGTACAGCTTAGAAACTGGCAAAAATGATCAGCTTAGTCCTGGCCATGTTAGCTTTCATCACCTCCATGCCTGTACTCCACGAATCCAGGATTCGTCCGAGCACATCTCTCCTTCTCATCCGGGATCTCTCCATGACCTCCAGCTTCACGATAACAGCGTCTATCTTTGACACAATGCTGCCGACTGAATGCTCCATGCGGTCCACTCGCCGCACGAGCCTGATCAAACATGCATACAGTTTTATTTAAAAAAGCTTCTTTCCATTTTGAAAAATGTGCATTACAGTTGTGTGTGCAACAATTAGAACTTCCAAAAAGTTTAAAAAGTAGAAATGGTGACTAGCCACATTTACACTTGGAACTCCTCATACGACACGCCTCCCGAGCTGCTGCCACGGCGACGAGAACTATGTCCGCTGTCCTCATCGTCGTCCTCCTCTGAGTCGTCCTGGCTACGGGAGAAGCTCCGCCCACTCTCTGGCCTGGGCAGCGTACTGTGCTCCAGATCCAAGTCCTCCTGGCATGTTTAAGAGATACTAAGCATCTGTTTTAACATGTGTGCTTGTTTCATCATTATCACATAAAGCTCGTTCTCTTCACTCACTCTCTCTTTCTCCAGATCATCTCTCATCTGCTGGTGCTCATGCTCAGTAAGCTCCTGATCTCCATCCAGGTCATACTTAGCAAAGATAGCTTCAATCTCAGCATCTGAATGGCCCTTTCTGTACATAAGAACAGTGAACGGTGACCCTGCAGCTCAACTGCTCATTGTTTTGTATTGTGTCACTGAAGTTTCTTACCCCCTGAGATCCTGGCGGAGCTCATCAAAGTTGAGTTTTCCTCCAGCCTGGTCTGGGATATTACTGATGTAGGTCCTCTTCAGCTTCAGTTTTACCAGCGCCCTGTTATAGCCCTATAACAGAGGTGCAGAGGAGGGTCTACATGAGTCTATTGATATCCATGGGTCTAAATGATGTGTTTTTCTAGTTTTATTTTCTGCGTACCTTCTTAATGAGGTCTGTTATCTCCATCTCTGACCTCTGCTGGGCCATGTCAGCTTTCACCTCAGAGTAAGTGTCATTAATGATGGCCAAGAACATATTCTGAACAGAAGAGAACACGAGAATTGAAAATAAGTAAAACTGTGTTATATTTTAGCATGTTCAAAAATGTTTTCTTGGCTTTTCATTATTCTGTTTCTTGAGGCGTCGCCCTGACACTTTTAAAACAGTACTGAAGGAGTTCCCATCCAGCATTAGCTCTTACTGGTCCAAATCCTTTAATAACTTATAATTAACTTAAATATTTTCCAGGAATTGGTACGTTGATACAATTATATTTTTGTCTACAAAAATAATTTTACTGATTAAAGATTAAGCAAAACATTTCAATCAAGTGACCCTTTTAACCGGTAGTGGCTGTTTGTTTTGTTTACCAGTAAAATCATGAAGATGAAGAACACAAAGGTGGTGAAGTAAATGGGTCCCAAAACTCTGTCAGCCTCCTCAATCGCTGAGAAATCAAAATCACCCAGAATGATCCGGAACTGAGTGAATCTGTGTCGACAGAGAGCAGCCAATCACAAAATAATAACTAAACCATGTTTACTATTTAACTGAAAATACTTTTTACTTGAAAATGTTGAATATCTGGTTGTATAATGCAGCAAAAATTAATTCAACCCTTAAATTGCACAAAGGATGGACAACTGTAAGTTCTGTCTCTGTCATATTGTTACTTGTTTTCAAGGTTTCTGTGCCAAAAAAGCTTTTAAATGCCTCAGAACTCACATGCAGGTCTGAAAAGTGCTAAAGTCGTCGACCTGAGTTCCGAACACTAAATAGGCCAGCTGGGCGTAGGCCAGGAACACGATGAAGAACATGATGGAGAAGCCCGTGAGATCCTTAGCACAGCGTGACATGGTGGTGGACAGCTGATTCATGGTCTTATTGAAGTTAATAAACTTAAAAAGCTGTGAAAGAAGCAACACGGTTCTGTTGATTCAGGTGTTGATGAAGAGACGTATAGAACAGATGATGACATTAGCTCTTCTTCATGCACACTTGATGAGATGGGACCTCACCTTGACCCATGACAGGAAGACGATGACAGCGGCCAGGTTGTTGAAGTGCACCTGGAGGCGGGCGAGGGGCTCGAAGTTCGGGTATGTGTTGTGGTTCTCCAGCAGGAAGTGAAGTCTGTGACTGACCGCTGATGTTCTGCAGATGTTCATAATGATGGCTGGAACGCTGAGCTAAGACAAACATGTACAAGTGGATATTACACGCCCATGTGAACAGGTTAACAAAGATTCCTAATCCAGACAACTGTATTTACTGTAGTGTCAAAAGCTTTGCATCAATGTTCATTACATCTCTCTGTTCTTTGGGAAATGAAGAGAATTATGTGCAACATGAAGGTGATTCAATCTGATCTGATTCAATCTGCCTACCGCGACAATGAGAACATCCAGACAGTTCCACGGGTCCTTGAAGTAGTGCAAGCGATGCAGGCGGATCTCTAGAACTTCTTCCACCAGGTAATACAGCACAAAGAGGCAGAAGGCCACTTCACACATCCCCACGAAATAATCCCAGCCGGACACATACCGGATGAGCCGCACTGTCTGGAACTGCCAGGAGGTCACAGCGCCCCCTGTAGCTGGAAACTCCGCAAGCAATCTGCAGCGAAGCAGGAATGTCAAAAATCTCACTTGACAATTACAGTTTAATGCAACAGATGTTTGTAAATCTACACTGACGTTTTCTACTAATACACTAAAGCAAAAGATTGTAAATAAACTCTTGCACTCTTATGCTTTTATAACAACTTAATCCATTACCTGACAATACAAAACAGGTTAATGTTGCCATTGTAGATGGAGAAGTCGAGGAACACTGCTCTGGTGCCACGAGCCAACCAGAGGTTGTTTTTCAACTCCTGCAGCTGACTGGCTGACTTCTCGCGAGTGCGCGAAAGATCCTGATAATAACCTCCACCTCCATAGGTCGACACCTGACCCCAGTAGCTGCTCTCCCCCAAACTGCTCTCTGCTGAGTACACCCACCTAAAAAAACATCAACCGCATAAAACACCTCACAGACAACCTGCAGATCAACCATTCAACAAGTAACCTATTCATAATAAGCCACATACGCTGTGCCGTTTTTAAGCCCAAATGGTGCCTTGTTCTCATTGGTCGGTGAATAAACGTTGTAACAGTTAAACACCTCGTCCCGCAGGTCTTCGTGGACGGAACAGGATTCGTTGCGAACTCTGAGCTGTCGAAGACGTGGAACGCCCAACAGGAGGTTCTCATAGTAGATCAGGCTCTGGTTTTCCGGAAGGCTCTTGTGGTTGTACCAGAACTCCCAGTACATACCATTAAGAAAAGGCCCTTCTGTGAACTAAAGACTTTAAATGTTTAATACAAACCTGCATAAAAAAGCATCAAGGTCAATGGAGTACTTACTCTCCAGAAGTCCTCCATTGTTGAAAGGGTCTTGAAGGTTGTGGGTTCGCCGTGTGTTATTGGCGTATCCAGAAAGAGTTGAGACATGACTTTAGTGTAATAAAACATGTTGCTGCTCACCATTCCATACGTTACTGAGGAACAGTGAGACAAAGAGAAAACAGTGCACATTTTTGAGCTGTCTGAATACCAGCACGGTCAAAATAGGACGCAGCTTTTGGTTTTGTGGTCATTATGATTTAATAAGTCTGTTTTTCCAGAGGGAAAGACTGGCGCAGCTGCAGCAGAACAGGGAAACGCAGTATCCACATGGAAAATATTTTTTTGCCATAATTTCTGGGGTCTGAGGTACAACGTCCAAAAACTGTTGAAATCTTCTCATTTCAATGCTCATAAATGAAGTTTTATACTCAATTAAATAAATGCCAAAGCATACATTAAACATCCAGCCCAATGATGTGACTGTAATCATGACATCACTGTTCTTACATATGCAGACGGTAAGCAGGAAGAGTACGTAGGTGATCATCTCTCTAAAAACAGTTTTCAGGTACATCTCTCTGCTGCTGTTGCTTTCACCCATAAGACGAGTGTCCCACAATACTGAAACAGAGAAGTAAATGAACGTCCCATTAACAAAGACGAACCCTGCCCAGAACACAACCTATGACCGTGAGTGAAGCTGTCATTCTATCAAACTGGTGCCACTTTGACTTTGTCTGATAAAGAAAGTCTGTAAGTGTTGATCAATTGTATTGTGCCCTCCATCACAAGCTCAATAAACATATAAACAGACAACCTTTAAATAACCTTCGTCTTCTTTGGCAATTGAGTGAACCTGGTCATTATGAATTACTTTTAAAAGTAAATATTGCATGTAATTATTTAATCATCTTAATAATCATTCGTTTGTTCGTTTATTTACTTTATCCCCCTCAAAATGTGAACCCACAACTACAGTTACAATAGATACAGTTGTTTTCATGACTTCATATCGACTTCTACTGTACTTTATTTTAAAATTAAATTTAACTAACCCCACCAGTAACAATCATATATAATTGATTGGCTACATAAAAAGCCAGCAAAAGTTTTACCCCTAATTTTCTGGAGTATTCTCTTCCCACAGCTGCTGTGTTGCTCCTGCGCTGGTGGGGTTGGATACAGACCCCTGTTTATTCTCGCACTGATGCCCGTGAAGCTCCCCGGCCCGCTGCCGCTGCTGGAGGCTGTGGACACAGACCTCCGGCCCGGGCTCGTCGGGGTCCAGTCTGCCTCCTCCGGCTCGAACCCCGGGTTATCTCGGCTCCACGCCTGCATGGAGCTGGATGTAGGTGGAGACGGGGTCTCCTCGGGCACCCCCAGGCCCACTTCTTGCTGGTGCATGTTCTCCATCTCGATCCCTTCATAAGGGACAGATGATGGTGATGCTGCGGCAGATGCTGCCTCAGCCTGCGGCACTTCAGGCCGGACGCGACTGGAGCTCATTGTGCGATTCAAAATAACCGCATATAAAGTAAATTAGCGATTTCGGTCATTTTAACTGCGAAATGATGCAAAACTGGTTATAAAATATGCGCCAATTCCAAACGTGGCGCAGAAAAGTCACAACTCCGTTGATTTTTTTTTTAATTTACAGGGAAAATATTGTTAGGTTTTCATTAAGCTGTTTTTAACATTTCCTGTCCATATTCCGATGTTTTGCACCAAAAATAAGAGAGAGAAAATCCGGTTGAAATAAAAACACTATTTAACAACGACAATAACGCAAAAGGTGTTCGTCTAAATTAGCTTAAATGAACTTAAACCCGCGTCCTTTATTCTAAGAGTTTCGTTAAACTCAGGCCAGAGTTTATGAAAGTGGAGAAAAGTTTTCCAGTCCGAACTCCTCAGCCATCTTGTTCCCAGTCGTTTCCTTAAAATCCCAGACTACAGGAATCCAGTTACACTGACATCAACCTCTGGAAGCAGCGCAGCCCCTCCCGTCTCCACTGTACTCACAAAATCACCTCAACGCGAAACCAAAATCTGCTGATTTATTTTTAACTACTTCGTTAAGTAGAAAAGGCAATAATGTGATATGAAATGTGACATGACTTGTACAAATAAAGTGTTTAAATGATTAATGTTCAGATTTAAATCACTCAAAATTCTCAATCTGTTGTTTTGTGCCTGTGGGCTGCTAAGCAACAAAGCCCCACCTCCTCGTCAGGATTGGACGACGAAATGTGAGTGACAGCTCCACGCACCAATCGATGCTGTAACGTTTTCTACAAGCCTAGATGCGACTGTCTATAATACAGTCGTTCATTTTCAGCTATTTTCAGGTGAATATCTCTATTAAAAATTAAGATACTGTTCAAGAAATTCAGGATATCTTACACAGCTGCCATTGGTCTTGCCTTGTATTACAATAAACGACACAGTATTATTTTTCAGCCTTTTCAACCTAAAACAGTGGATCTGGCTAGGCACAAAAAATCACCGGGTGGCGATACAGAGCTCATAAATAACCTTGTTGTATTTCCTCACCCGTATTCCGACAGGTCCCGCCCATTGTTTGATCACCGTTAGTTGCGGTAACC
>JAZGTJ010002036.1:0-46491 GCA_036877575.1 Botia almorhae
TCTCTGTGTTCTGCCTCTGTGCTGTAGAGTGCAGTGAGTGTGTGTTCATCAGATCTCTGTGTTCTCTGTCTGCCTGTGTTGTAGAGTGCAGTGAGTGTGTGTTTATCAGATCTCTGTGTTCTGTCTCTGTGCTGTAGAGTGCAGTGAGTGTGTGTTCATCAGATCTCTGTGTTCTCTGTGCTGTAGAGTGCAGTGAGTGTGTGTTCATCGGATCTCTGTGTTCTGCCTCTGTGCTGTAGAGTGCAGTGAGTGTGTGTTCATCAGATCTCTGTGTTCTCTGTCTGCCTGTGTTGTAGAGTGCAGTGAGTGTGTGTTCATCAGATCTCTGTGTTCTCTGTACTGTAGAGTGCAGTGAGTGTGTGTTCATCAGATCTCTGTGTTCTCTGTGCTGTAGAGTGCAGTGAGTGTGTGTTCATCAGATCTCTTTGTTCTGTCTCTGTGCTGTAGAGTGCAGTGAGTGTGTGTTCATCAGATCTCTGTGTTTTCTGTGCTGTAGAGTGCAGTGAGTGTGTGTTCATCAGATCTCTGTGTTCTCTGTGCTGTAGAGTGCAGTGATTTCTCTCCACCTGTGGCTGTGATGCTCCTGATTTTCCTGTGTTTGGAAGCGCTGCTGTTTCTCACCTTCACTGCTGTGATGTTTGGCACTCAGATTCACTCCATCTGTAACGATGAGACGGTGAGTTCCACTGCTGATGGAACTGGACATGTAGAGCTGTACAGTGAGGGAGTAATGTACAGTCAGACAAACCCAGACAAGCTGGCCAGGACCTTCTTATTACTGATCTACTTTAAAAAAAATTAAATAAAACAGTTTAAACTGGAATCAAGTGTTAAACATTTTTACCATAATATCACAGAAAATTAGAGAAAAGGGACCAAAAATAAATATTATTTTTATATAGGTTGAATAGGTTCTTCAGTTCAACTTGTGGCTCAGTGCATGATGATGTTGTACTGAAATGTGAATCCCACGCTGATTCTGATTGATACTATATAGATGCCAATGTTAGTCATGCTCTGAGAATATTTGGCTTTGGTGTGACGGTGTTTGCACACAGTATGGCTCTTATCAGCGCTTTCAGTCTGATGCTGCAGATCGTAGTTTGTCCAAACAGTGATTTGATTGGGATATGTGCACCTGTGAATGTTATTTCTGTGTTTCTGGTGCACAGAATTGAATACAGAATGGATTTTTAAGATCATCTGTGAATTCATTTGGTTTCTGATGTTCTGTGTTCGGGTCTGGAGGAATCTGCAGATCATGTTAACAGAAGTCTGGAGGAATCTGCAGATCATGTTAACAGAAGTCTGGAGGAATCTGCAGATCATGTTGACAGAAACGTGTGTGTTTATTTGCTGCTTCCCTCACAGGAGATCGAGAGGTTAAAGAATGAGAAGCCGACGTGGGAGAGGCGGGTGCGATGGGAGGGGATGAAGACTGTTTTCGGAGGCCCGCCCTCCCTGCTCTGGTTCAACCCCTTTGCAGGACTCCGCCTTCAGCGTCTGCTCATGGTCCGCCATCGGAAGGGTGGCGCCGAGTTTTCTGTCTGAGCCAAGAGTGCTGTCTGTCCTGCAGGCTCACATGCCTGTGACCCCACTCACAAAAGACACGAGCTTTTTCTTAATGCTCCTGCAGGTCTGAAGGTACTGCAATAAAAACCTGTAAACAGTCACGTTAAGGCATTGAGGCAGCGACCCGACAGCCCGTCTGTGTCCTCACGTTATACCTCGTGAAGCGGATTGTATGCGAGCACACTCATGGATTCAGTTTCTGTTTAAGTGGACGATTGTTTTTTGTTGCAAAACAAAACTTGGAAATTACGAAGCATTTGATGGACGTCCATTATCTGTCCTTCATCCTAAAGGTATTTTGCTATTTAAATAGAGCTACTACATAACAAGTCTGTCTGGTTAACAAGCGATAGTTATTTAAAGAAATAGATCAGAAACCAACAGATATTTTTAAAGGAATGTGTTTTGCCAAAAAAAGGTTTATAGAGGGAATCTCCTGAAAACTCCGAAGTTGTTGGGTTACATTTGACCCCAAAATCAAAAGAACAAGATATAAAAAAAAAAAGTCATTTTTGAAGGACAAAAAGCCTGTTCAGACCATGAAGATGTTTTATGCATTGCTGACATAATTCTTATAACAATAAGCACATCCTCCAGTCGTCAGCTCATGACTGCAGTGTGAACACACATTGATTTGTATTCATGAGAATTTGGCAGGAAGAAGTGCTTGATTATCATGATGTCAGTAATTTGATTATGAGCTCGCAGCTGGAGCGCAGCTGCTGTCATCATCTGATCTTAAGCACATTATTAAAATCATCTCGTCCTCATGTATTGTAGAGCCTCAGTCTGTAGTCTTAAACTGAACACAAGTCAGTCACACAGAATGCTTAGCTAGAGTAACAGACAGTATAACAGATTCTTACTCTGACTGCAGGCAGTTCTCTGAGCTGAATAAAGACTTTATGATGAAGTTTGTACTGCGTGCACAAGCAGAATGAACATTCATTTACACGGAGTTATAACGAGCGTTCCTCAACATAACGAGCTCATCGTTAGAGAAACGAACATGCTGCACAAAGCTGACGATCATGGTTTTGTTTGAAAATGTTTCTGGTTAAATCATGTTTTTATCAGCGGCTGGTTTTAACTTCATTTCATGATGACCACTAAAGTTTTCCTTCTGGAAGATGTTCAGAAAAACAGATAAAGCTGGAACTAGTTCAACAGCGTCGATACAACATTGAGTTGCAGCATCTGCGTGATTCTCACAAATCCTGTGACAAACACCCCTGAGTCACATTTCACCCCAAAACCAAAAGAAAAAACACTAACTTATTATGTCAAATGTACGTAAAATAAAATTTTAAATCTTATTCACAGAGCTGGAGCGTTCAGCTCTGATCTTCTCCAGCACACCTGCTGGATGTTTCTGTCAGTCTGAAAGATCTTGATTAGCTGCTTCAGGTGTGATTCATTAGTGCTGGAGATGAACTCTGCAGATCTGTGGACCTCACTGGAGATCTCTGCTATAGATGGTGAACCATTTTGCAGTTTAGTTGCAGCCCTGCTTCAACACACCTGCCTCTAATCTTCAAGTTACTCATTAAACCGTAATGTGGGGGTTTGAGTTTGAGCTGAACTGCAGGAGTGCGTCTGTATTGTTTGAGGACTGAAAACAAGTCATTTTGAATTGTGAGGCATTATTGGTTTCATAACTGTAGGATTCATTTACTTTATTACTAATATTTCTTGTTTCATTTTTTTGCTTCTGATGTGAAATATGAAACATGTTTTGTACAGGCTTCATGAGACTCGCTATTTAAAATCTCACAAATGTACCATTTGAAAGAACAAATATAATGTCTGTGCATTAGAACTGTATCACAGTTCATGGTGAAGGCCGGTCTAGATTGGTTTCGATGGATTTTAAGAGGCAATTCATTCTAACAAGCAGAAATGAATTGTTGTTTACAATACTGTCGTGTGTTTTCAGGCATTAGTCAGAAAAGCCTTTATTTTCCATAGAAGATGAAGCTAAATGCATTTAACTGATGCCCAAATGACTAGACATTCTGAATCAGAGCTGACAGTATTTTGTATGTGTGATGCCAGACACATGATTATAAATCAAATAAGGCTGAACTGACAAGACTTACAGCATGTTGTTACTCTCCCTCGAACATCAGTGTATTTCCAGCGTTTTATTTATAATACAATATATTTTGTGTGCCAATGTTATTTATCTTTAAAAATAATGAATATTCTTATTTTACACATTCCTAAAAGAGATCTCGTTACTATGACTATGTTATTGGCTGTATGACTGGAAATATAAGCAGAAATCTGAGTAATGCAGATTTTATGACGTCACTCAGATTCGACTGGCTTGGTGCGAGTCTTCTGTAATGGAAATATGAATTACATGCAGCCCCTCGGGATGTAGTTTAATACGAGTTGTCATGCCTTTTACCAGCACATCCCTAAGAATGTATCTCATGATTTTCTTACCTTGTTTCATTTGGAGTAAAGAGGGACAATTCTTTTTTCATTGTATGTTTTTGCATTATGTCCTTTTGTACTACAACAGTATTTGTCCTGACCTCAGTTTTATTTTTAAAATAGGCTTAATTCTAGACTCATAATTCTAGATATTACTTGACTGTAAAACTGATTGTACAAGCAGAGGAGTTTTGGTCTTAAATTTCCTCCATAAACATCTCAAGAATAACAGTTAGAATGATTATTGCTGATGTCATCAGATGTGTAATCACATGATCACTGTATTCCCTGCAGTCATAATACTGTCAACAAAATCTGGAAACAATCTTCAACCTTTCCTCATTCTGTGTTCTTCTAGAGCTACAGATTCACTTACTGGAAATACAGTTACTGGTCTGAACTAAATGTTGTAAACAGGGTTTTCAGTCAAGAATCAACGGTTATACAATTATGTCTGTATTAAATGTACAAACAAATATTGTTCTGATACTTCCATCAAGTGTAAAGTTGTGGTGTTCTTTCTTATGTAAAGCGCTTTTACATAATAAAGCCATTCAATTTAAAAGCTATTGAAACCTTTTGACAATTTTTTCCATTTCCAGTCATTATCCATCATACTGGATAAAGATGTGTATTTTTAAACAATTCTATAGAAATTGTAATTATAGAAGCATTTTCTAGTCGTTTTTTTTGTCTGATATTATTCATAAATTTACAAGGCTTAAAATAATAAAAAATATATATTTCAAAGCTCAAAGCTTGATTTAATTGTTGTCTTATAATATAAAAAGGTCATACAACAGGATGAGTCTGAACATTGACATTCAATGAAACGAGAATGTGCTGGTCACGTCCAGCTGTGGATGCACGGAACTGTCCGTCATGAGTTGTCAGGTCCTCTTATGTGAGTGTGTCCTCACTTCTGATGAATTCTCCAACATCAGCCTGATGAAACACAACGATGGACATGGGATCAACTTTACGACACTCCTGTGTGGTCTTCGCTGCAACTCCAAAACCCTGGAATGAGATGCAGCACATAACATCAACAATGAAAGATATTCACGTTTTAGAAGCATTTCTGAACACACCACAAGATCACAATGACATTAGCAAACTCAGCACTAATATTAACAACATTTAATGCAGCACAACTGAACAACTCCTCTCTTGATGATGAATGTCATTGACTGCAGTTAGTGTCGACACACAATCCTGAAGCACCTCAAATCAGTGCAGCTGATTAACCTCCTTCACATGTCAGTGATCTCTTACCAGCGGTACATCAGCCATTGAATACACGAGCACCCCCTGATACTGCACTGTGTTTTCAGTGATTCTGCCCAGACCAGACTTCATGATGTGGTTGCCATAGAGAAATGACTGCTCTGTCCCGGGCCTCACCCACACCTTAAACTGTCATCAAATGCAAATTATAGTTTGAACAATTAATGCATTAGTGGTGCATAATAAACGAATGCATAATAATCACAGTGCAAATCAAACCTATAAACACTTTAAAGAGTAATGCAGAGACACAATAACAGAAACCTTGGCATACGGCGCGAGAAAGTCCAGAGCTGTGATGTGCAGACGAAACTTTTGAGTCTTCGTGAACTTTCCGAAACACGTACCAACCGACACCAGTTTATCTCGCGAGATATTTGTAGCTAACTTCAGTATTTTCTCACTAGAATGAAGAATACAGTAATACAATAACACAATACTGACCCCCTTCAATCAAAACTGTTCACATTTAATTGAGTCTTGTGCTAATATATTTATTCTTGATTAACATTCATTTTAAATACATTCTAATGTACTTCTTAAGTCACTTTTAGATGAAATAAGTGATTAAAATTATAATTAATAGTTTCTCTCAACAAGGGCCAAACAAGGGGTATCTATTATTTACTTTAAAAATGTTCTCTAGAAACACATGAGCACTAAAGAAAACTGTGTCGGGTCATTATACGGGGTCATTAATTCACAACAGACATCCAGTACAACAGCACGTGATTGATTGACGTATGATTTACCTCATATAATACACTCGATCATTATGAAGTCTGAAACAGTAAGTTCCGTCAGGCCGATCAACCAGAAGTTTTATATTCTCTCCGATGCTACAAACAAGACGTGCAGATACATTGAGTTAAACGTGTTTATTTATACAGAATATAACGGTATTAAACAATATACAGATTTACTGAATCCATAATATAAAACAGTGCCCGAAATATCCCCTCTGCCCCATTACACATATCTATTACACTTCGTAAATACAAAGAAATACAACAGGTAAATATCAGAATACTACAACTCACACTCAGTCAGTGACAACCAACCTTGCTAATGTTTATAACAAGTATTGTGGAAACATGCTACTTACTATTTAGAGAGCTTTTCAAACATCGTTTTTGTTTCTTCGTCTGTTAAAGGACGCATGATTATCACTATAATATAATATCTAAAGTCTACTGTAAAAGCGACGGAACACTCACTTTCCAAACCATGTGGAAACAGTCCACGTCGTCGCACGCCTGTGACGTCACACTTCAAGTTTTAAAACAAATATTTATTAATCGATTTCTGGGGAAAAGTCCAGTTATGGTTAAAGGAAGGTGATGTGGTTAAAGTATGGAAACTATGAAGAAGGTGGTCAAAAATGTTTTTTGATTAATAATCTGCTTTTGTTAGTTAAAATTAAAGAATTTTATTCACAAATGTATATTTTATAAATCACCCCCCTTGTTTATAGTATTTAAGAATTATTTGAGACAATACGTAAAAGCTTTGTCAAAAACAAAAAAGCTGGAATCTTGTTAGCTATTTGATAAATATAATTTATATTTTTTATGCACCCCCTATGTATTATTCATAGTTAATAATATGGTTGATTTAAAGTGTGAATGTTTGTTTATCTATTTATTTATTTTTATTTTATTGTTGTTGTTTGCTTTTTATCTTGTATTGGTTTATTTATGTTTGTTTTGTACTCCAAGTTTAAGCCCCTATTAATATGGATAACCTTGAATGTAAGTTGTATGCCATTGTTTTGTAAATTTGTAACATTTTTGTTATATTCAATAAAAAAAAATTATTAATCGATTCATTATTTTAAATCATTCAACACATTCTTGCCAAATGTTCATTCATGCCCACAGTTAATGTGTTAATGTGTGCGCCTGCTGCTCTGTTAGCACACGCGTGTGAACATTAGGAAAATGACAAATAGCACAGAAAAGCTTTTATCTAAAGGTTATTTTCTCGTTTGTTTGGGTGTTTTGGAGTGGAAAAAATACATAAAGATTTGTTAAAATGGCATTTAATATTAGACTCTGTTGTGAGTATTAGCATAAAGCACATTTTCACAAAACTGGATTGATAAACATATTAAGCTGCAGAACGGTTTGCATAAAGTATGATTTTTTCTTTGCTAAGAATTTGAAATTCTGATCTAGATCACCACTCGTGAAATTGTATTTCAGTGGTATTATTTAGCATGAAAATATACGTTTTCCACATCAGGAATTCTGCTGCTATACGGTAGAACACAGAAGAATTGTCTGTCGTACACAAAAGAAAATATTATAAGGTCAAAGTTAAGCACATTGCCAAAGTTGAAAGAATACAGACTGTCCAACATATTAATAAAGAATTCAAATGATGTTTGAAGCTTCTACAATCCAGAGACACAATGATTCTACAGGTAGTGTGAGAACATTTACTTTTTAACAAATTTCTTGCGTGCTGCATTAGGATTGGCTCGTCGTTTGCCTCCTCCGGTCTGAGGGTCACGCAGCTGTAAGCTGGCCGCCCTGCTGTAGATGTCGTGCTCGGAGAAAGGAGAGCTGCCAGCCAGATAGTCCGGATTAAACACATCAGTCTTCTGCCGGGCTTTCTTAGACAACCTCTGCTGCGGGAAACGCTGGTCTTCTACCAGGTGAGGGTTACACGCGTGTTTTCCTCCCTGGGGCAGAGAGAGAGAGTACTGCAGAAGAAGAGAGGAGAGACAGATGAGGGGAGGAACAAATTATATGTACATAAACCAAAACTGTTATATTTGACTTTCCTTCTGTAGAACACAAAAAGGTTGGTTGTTTTATCACTTAGGCAGTCACTTATGAGTTTCTATGGTGTTTAGGGTGCTTCCTTAGTAGGCAGCGGAGTAGGTTTTGGAACAGAGCTGAAGTGTGTTTCACTCACTCTCTTTCCTTTTGGATTCAGCACTTTGGGGTTCCTGGAGAAATGCATCTGCATGGAACCGTCTTCATTAACTGTGACAGCAACCTTCTTCAGTGTCTGGTTCCCACAGTTTGGACAGAAAGACTTGCTCATGTTAGTTGTTGTCCTAAAATAAACAACAAAAAAGAAGAAAAATGAATTAAATTATTATCCATGTTACACACTTTAATACAAATGTTTGTATTGACAATACTTCTTTAAGCTACTTCTGTCTCCACTAAATGACATGACAAGTGCATGCAGTGCTGAGCTGTGATGCATTTAGAACCTGAAGCAGGCGTGACAGCGCAGAATGTAACTCCTGGTGTGTTTTATGAGCATCCCATTCACTGACAGCACATGCAGGCCAATCTGAATTAAAACATTCTGCAGGAAGAGAGGAACAGGGTTTCAATCTGTGAGGTCACTAACCAGTGACAACACTAAATGTGAACATAAGCTTTCAATAGAACCAGTGTGTGATGTGTAAAAGAGATCTGACTAAAAAAGACTAGTTTGACTAGTTTTATGTTGTCATGTTATATCAATAAAAAGTTTTTAAAAAATGTACCAATGTGCTTAATAAATGTCCCTGAATACAAATCAAATTTTTATAATATTCTAAAACAATTCTGCTGGTGTAAGCAAATCTGTGCAATTTGAGGTATATGATGTTATTTATTTTGACATTTTTACCAGTACTGCTTCTAATCACAAGTACCTGCATGGCAAAGTCAGTGGTCACACAGCCCACTTTAACATCTGCTGCAGGTCCCCTGGTATCACACTCCATCTTGACCTGTTTTATGTTACTGGGAGTAATCCAGCCTCCACCATCATCCTCATCATCGCTTTGTTCTTCCTTCTGTTCCTCTTCATCAGAGCCATCATGATCTTCAGATGCAGTCGCGCGACTGTCGTCTGAGAGATGAACAGAATGCAATTTCTCTGAGATGTCACCAAAACTGTCGTTCACTGTGACTGTGTCGGCTGCCTACAGAGAAAGAACGAGCAGTTATTGATTCTACTTATTTCTGTATGAGGTGATTCAGACAGCTGTGTCAGAACTGTGTCAGTTCTCACCAGCAGCTCAAGCAGGTCAGTCTCAATGCTGGGCAGAGGGTTCCTCCAGAACTGAAAGCTGTTGAACTCTGAATTCTCTGTGTCTTGTGGCTCATTCACTTTAGTTGAGTTTTCAACTACAGCATCTAGTTTACCTGCGGACTGTATGGAACGAAATAAAACATCCACCATTTTAAACAGATCTACATATTTATTACAAAGTATCAACCTGCAGGTTATCCACTTGTATAATAGTTTGTTCTTTTAAAACAAATGTTCAAAGCCGGTTTGTTTAATGTTTTTTACGGTTTGTGATGAAACTGAGACGTCACATTAATAGAAGTTAGAGTTCAGAATGTTTCATTAACGTGATTTAAATGTAATGTGGAGGTTTGTGTCTTACTTTTGATGGAAAATGGAATCCAGCAATACCCACAGGAGCCTCTGGATGTCTGTGTGTGGTGCATATTTCAACCTGAAATTCAAATAGAAAACTGTCTCAGAGACGTCAGGCGTTTGTTTCATTCATGATTAATCAAACATCATCGGCACCTTCGCAGGCTCTTTTTTCAAATGGTCACTTCCCACATTCTCAGTTTCCAGTTGATAAGTCAGAGCCAAGACTTTGATATCAGTAGCTGACAGACTGGGGTAATCTCCTGTCTTCTTAGCAAACTCTGTAACTGATTTTAAGTAGAACAATGTTGAGATATACAACAATGCAAAAATAACACACTTTCAGAATTAAAACGATGACATATGAGATTTATTTGTAATATCAGTGGTTGTTTTTACCGAGTCGTATGTACTCTGGGAAAGGGTCTTTAAAATTCAGTTTGTATGGCAGGAAAGCCAAACTCCTCCTCGTTGGTTTGTCCCGGATTTCTTCAACAACATCTTTCAATGTGTAGATGTTATTTCCAATTTCCTTAAGCAAACAAACACGTCATAACAGATCAAACACGTTGTTTTTACATCTGATCAGGTATGCAAAATGTGGCAATAAGAATATTTATAAAATGTAAAATATTTTGCTTCCTCTATAATAATTATAGTTTTTTTTCTCATATTAACATGACGTCTTGATATTGAATAAAATGCATATATGGACATAACGTATCTGAGTGTATACAGAATAAAAATGTTTTAAAAAAGAGAAAACTTCCCACACAAATGTACAGTGGTGGCACACAAAAGGTATCAGTTATCAAATCATGACAGTTGAAGAATACCATACTCATTTATCATGGTATTTCAATAAACGTCAAAGAACACAAGGTACTACTGTGGTACATGTCAAAACTGATGTCGTTTCCATGGTACTACATCCAAACTCCACAACAAGTACCACTGTAGTTTTGTTAATGCTGTTGTCTTGTGTTACTAAGTCTTAAATCGTTTTTTATTACTAGTTATATTACACATTATATTTCTGTATGTCGTATTGCGAGTTATTTTATATTATTGCACGTGCCAAAATAGTAATTTATCCTGGTTATTGTCCTTAAAAATCATATATTCATGTCATATATGTTTTATATATTATCATATATATTTTAATTCGTCAAATAACACGCCTACAGCATCAACACGAACTCACGTGCAGAGGAGCTTTCTTGAGAAAAGCGCCAGCATCTGCAACAACATGCTCAACCACGGCGGCCGCCATCTTGATCATGACGCACCGGGTTTTAGAGGAAGACGCTCGTCCGTGCGGATGACGTCACGTGTTGACGTTCCGGCAGGAATGAAAGATGGCGGCGCGCAGTGAGAATGCAGTGGCGCAGTTTAGAGACGCGCAGGCAGGTGCACTGCACGGCGTCTGCACACACGCGTTCAATACATATAGACGTTTCGGTTTATATAAGTATTAGAGTATTGAACGTACACAGTTGTCTTGTCAATAGTGATAAACTGCCTTGAAACTTTGTGTGATGTTTTGACACAAACTACGGTAGTTACAGTTACTGATTTTTGTGAAAAATTTAGCCTTGGTTTGCATGTGAACTTTTTTTTACTTTAAATAAGAAAGAGTGTCGTGTCGTGTGAAGTGGTTTTGCTCACATAGGGTTTAAATATGGGCAACAGTGACATCATTTTAAAAAGGCTTAGGTACATACCCAACACCCCTTATTCATTTATTCATCCTGAAAAATGCAGTTAGAAAATTTATACTTTACCTACCTGTTATCTTTTTACCTATGTGTTAGCACAAAACAGCAGGAGAACGTGTAGGAGAACACAAACTAAAACTAATGTTTGGGTATAAGTGTTGCTCCAATAGAAACCAGAAACAGAGGGCGCAGTTTTTCATGCACTAGTTTATTGTCAAAGAGTGAGGCGCATGCAATCAAACGCACGTGCTCCCTTTGAAAACCCCGCCCTCCAACGACAGGTGAGGTCAGCACGCCAGAATATGCAATGTGATAGAGGAAATCTTGAGTGGTATTCTTATTAATTGTGTGGTTTTTAATCTTGAGACTGCTCTGTGTTATGGGCAGAAAAGACTTTAGAATCGGCTATCATGATATGCAGCGCTATTGTCGTCCAGGAGGTGTCAGTGTTTGTGCAGATTAGGGGCTCATGTGATTCTTCATGCGGATCAGTGCCACTGCTCTGGCTGTCTACATACATACACTCGCACTAACATACATCATTTCTACAGCGCGTTCTGTTTCTTCGCTTGAAATATTTTTAAGGTCTGAAATATTTCAAGAAAATGTTTCCTGCCTGTATGGCAACCGTTTCTTCACATTTGTTTTCACAAATATTTATGTAGGTCCCCAATGCTTATTGATATGAAATATCTAAATCTCTTCTCTTGTCCAAAGACTTGTTCTGATGAAATATTTGTTATTATTTTCACTATATTTTCACTGTAACCCCCTTTTCATTATTAGTGTTGTCTATAAATGGAACATAACACTGGGTCACCCTTTGCATTTGTGTTACCGCGCGTTTACAAAATACCTTATTAGTATTAGTATTAGTATTAATAAACAAAATGCTTAATATGGAATTACATTCTTAAGCTTATTTTAATTAGACTACATCAAATTATATCCACATATATTCTCTTATGTAACACTGGAATGTAAGGTGTAAACAATAGTAGAAGGTGTGTGTGCATGTTTTTCTACCACGGTCGGGACAGTCACAAACACACACACACACTGTGAGGACAAGCCAGCGGATCCCACGAGGGAAACTGATTATGAAACGTACTAAATAATGCTTTTTTTTAAAACCATTCAAATCCACAAACCAGTGAATCTTAAGATCTTAATTTCGAACTGAACCTCCATCAATAAGGAAGGACAGGAGAACAACGTTTTTAAAACATCTTCCTAAAAATCTGTTAAACTTAAGCAGATTTCTCACGTAAAATATCCGCTGTAATAATAAACTACAGCCTCATAAAATATCTTATCAAAGAAGAATAATTGAATTACTTATTGAATTATTATTACGGAATACAACTGTATTATTTCCTGTTTAAACTGATTTCTATAATCTGTCACAGTTTAAACACCATATAATTAAGATAAATTGATTTGTCGTTACTTTTTAACAGCCGATAGCATTAATAATAATAATAGGAAGGAGAATATATCTTAAATCATTTTAATAACCGAATTGTAGAGGCACTTTTTAAAATATAGCTTTTAAATTGAATCAATAACTCGTTTCCAAATATGGCTAATAATAATCACGTCTTAATTCAGTACAGAGATTATATTATATATTTCAGCACGACACAATATTATACTGCACGCAACTAAAATTGCATTTCGCAGGTAAAACAGAATTTTGCTCGCATGATTTACAGTTTTTAGCCATGAAATGTCTCGTTTTTCAAATGAATCTACTATCAGTGTTTGTATCATACATTACTGCGCGATTCTTTTCGATCATAAATTAAAACATAGCCAATTAGACACTAAAACGGCTGTATTTAAAATGCTTTTTCTGTTATTTTTAAACACTTACCTAGATAATCAAACCCTCGAAATTACATTAGAAACAGCGGGAACATTATATGAAAAAAGAGAATATATGTCGAGTCATCTGTATAACGCAAGACGTTGTTAAAATGTCACAGTAAAACCTGTCAGAGAAAGACGCTTGACTTTCGGTCAGTGTCTCAAGTTCATGTCCACCGTGCGTGCATCTCATCATGTAAATCATGTCAAAACAAAATTACGCCCAGAAATGTAAAGCTCTGATGAAATGCTAAACATTATTAAGACACTCATGTTGAGCACAGACTGAACGGAAATACTGCATTAATAATATAACAGACAAAAGCAGCGTCAGAATTATGCGGTAGATTCATGTAACCTTTGCTGTAGTACCTTGAGAAGAGAGGAGAGGGGTTGTGATTGTCCTCTGTGCTGCTTTTAGAGGTCTGAGGAGCAGACGCTGTGAGACAGGCTGTCCGTCTGCTGTTTAAGGTGAAGGTCACGGGGTCAGCAGACAGGCTGCAGTCAGGGCTTTGAACTGCACATGTCATATGGAGGCCAGAAACTGGGTGGCATAAATAAAGATTTTTAATTCCACAATTATTCTCCTCATGTTCCCCAATCCTACAGCTCAGTTTCCTTGTTTCTTACTTCTTTAAATGATAATCAGATGAATTATCATCAAATATTGTCATAATCTCAACCTTCATTAATTGTTCTGTGCTGCAAAATTAATATTATTACTAAGAAATAAAACAGCAAGTTTCTGTTATGGAGAACAACTATCAATCAATAAGCAATAAATGCTAATACTGATCTGTAATGCAAATAACAGAATATAATGATCCATTGTGTAGATGAATGGGCTGTTATTGAGTGCAGTGCTAATAATCTAGTTTAGTTTTATCTTGTTAAAAGTTAAGGGCCATATTCTCTATTTAACAGAATCTGGATTAACTGGATTAGCACTAACAGAGAGTGAACATCTTTGACCACACGAGGCGGAGGATTATCAGTTAAACATCTGTACCGGTCTGTGTTTATTTCATTTAAATGCATTTTTAAGACATTTTCACAGATTTAAAGGTTTAAACCCCATCGGCTTTCTCTCCAAAATCCCAAACAGAAGAGCGGGGTTGCCATATCAACCAGCCATCTGACGTGTTACTGTGGCAACAACAGCATTAGACAGAAACCACTTATTAGATGTCCCATCTAAGGATATGAAGGCAGGGGGTGGAGATAGGGTAAAGGTGGGGGCTATGGGGGGGGCACATCTATTAAATAAGAATGTTTATAATTTTATGGCTTTTTTAATAAGATGTTAATACCTGATTAAACTACTAACCGGTTTACAGGTCTCAAGTACGGCAGAGTCCCACTAATGTAGAGAGGGTGTGACATTTGTGTGCCAAGAAGTGATGAAGTGTCCTTAAGGGTCAGAGGGCACAGAGGTATAAGTGTCTCTCTGACAACCCGGTAACACAGGCACAAAACTGCAGCTAAAAAGACAATTGAAGAATTAACTTATCCCGTGTGTGTGTGTGTGTGTGTGTGTGTGTGTGTGTGTGTGTGTGTATCTGTGTGTGTGTGTGTTTAGCCTGTTGTGATAGTTAACTCACATTAGATTAATCTCTGAGGGTGGCGTTTGTGTCACAATGAAAGTGTGACCCCAGCATTGCCACAAGGCAAACAGACATACAGAGGTCTGGCAGCAGACCAAACTCACACACACACACATACATACACACACACACATATACAGAAGCATATATACACATACAAAAACATTCAGGTCCACCTGTTATAGAGGAAACAGATGTCTATACATATGAGAACATTATATATATCAGAAGTGTAATTTCATAAGAATTATACATTTGTAAAGAAATTGTGTTTATGCAAAGTGGCTCACGTTGCTGGTAAAAAAAATCCCTCTTAGCGCCTGTTTGCCTATTTCAGTAATAGCTGCTGTTGGGCTGTTCACAAGAGCAGAAAATATTTGAAACATTTATATCCATCATGAGTCATAAAAAAACAGATTTACTTCTGTAAGAACAAGCAAAGCTGCAGTTAACCATATAAATGTACACATTACAGACCGCTCCATATTAATAATTTAAGTGATTTTTTTATTTGATTTACCTGCTCCATATTAAATATTAAAGCTAATCCTTGATATATCCACCTGCTTCCACCACAGATTTCAACATGTTGTGATTTCAAAAGGCAAAAGACCTGTAACAAAAATAATATATTGAGCATCTATAATCCTTTTGGAAAAGTATGTGAGTAAGTAAGTAAGGGCTATGCCAATAGTGTAATATTCAACTGCAGAGCTAACTTAATAATGTGTGAGAGAGAAACAGTTTAGAAACTTCTCTTAATGATCAAAGGTAAAAAATAAAAGGTCATTCAGTGAAATACACAATAAATAATTACATGGATCTTGTGGACTATTTGTGATCATTGTTTAACATTTTATTTGGTATCTTTTTTATAACACAATCATTTATTTCTTGGACTATCTTTTCTGGTGAGTGTAATAGAGACTGAAGCTAAACGATTGATCGTTGGATAAATTGTTTAGATAAGCGTTTTGTTGACACACACTGTTGGCTTAATTTTAAATCGGTTTGTATTATATCAGACAGGCAATGACATTAGCATCACTTTGTTTATTGCGGTGAAATAATGCGTTTATTGTATAAACTGTTGACAATCCTCAGATATAAACGCAGCCGGAAGGGGGCGCTGCAGAAGCACCTGCCTCCCTGTCGTCACGCTGGTATGTGTGCCCTGTTAAAGCTGGACACATTTATATAGACTGTCCTAAAAATGCGTTTTAAATTGATTTATATATTTCTTATAAACGAATTAAGATTCGTAGTGCAGACACGCATTGTTGAGCATTGCTAAATCTGTGGTGTCTTTTCTCCATAGACAACATCGCCGTTTTGCTTAAAATGTGTTTGCTAATGAAATAGGATGCAGTATGTTTGTTGTTTTTTGTTTTCAGGATTTGTGAACTTTCGCGTTTTGCACATCTTTGCTTGTAAATAGAAAGGAAATTAAGATCTCTAATTTTGTGCGAGTATTCAGCGCCAACGCAAAGCCCACGTGCATCTCCATGAAATCTGCGTCTTGTGTACTTACTGCTGGACTGAAGGAATCAGAACTTGTTTTGTACAGTTCTGAGGTCCATTTGTACCTGAAACCTGAAAATGAAAGGACATTATATTGACAATGACGAGTTATATTGTCTGATATGATTCTTATTTGCTGAAATTATTATATAATAATAAATGTCATACAAATCAAACGATTCCTATACCACGACTGGGGCTATTTTTTAAAATAGTTTTATAATATACAGAGTCCATTTCTACAATAAATAACTCTAACCATGAAAATTTAAGTGCATTTGGGTGTTTAATTAATTTGGGGGTTGCTTATATAAATTCCTATGTCGATGTTATGACATTGCGGGTGACCGATAGTAAATCAAATGAAAAACAGCACAAGCATACGTGTTAGTTGTTTTTACACAGATGTGCTGTTAAAACACGTTTTGTTGATGTGATTTCAATTATTATTTATGCAGCAGGTTGATACACAACTTTGAAAATTATCTAAATACGTTGCAACAACACCTACACATAGAAAACAGAAATGTGTACATATTGTACATATTGAGAAGTGCATAAATTCTTTATATAATGACAGATTTATGTCAAAACGGAAACGATGACCGCAGCAGCGCGAGAGCCATTCAATCACGCGCGTGCACGGACACACACACACACACGCGCGCGCGCACACACGCGTTCACAATAAGCACAAAAGAATTATCATGAGAAAGACACAAGAAGAGTGAAAAACGCTTCAACACACTGTGCTTTCATCTGAAAGTTTTAATGGAAACAGTTTTGTTCGTGAACACATGACACGGGTTAAACATCTTTTTCTCGCAAATAGCTGTACGGGATTGCAAAACTATGTAATGCAAGTATTTTATTTAACAACAGCAACATTATTATTATTATTATTATTGCTATTATTATTATTATAAATACATTAATTTCTGTAGATTCAAAAGGAATTAAAACATGTTTTATTTAACGCAGCGCTGACAGAGAAAGATTAAAACATGTTTGGA
The DNA here is from genome assembly GCA_036877575.1 of Botia almorhae. NCBI lineage: Eukaryota > Metazoa > Chordata > Actinopteri > Cypriniformes > Botiidae > Botia > Botia almorhae. The sequence continues at coordinate 17,425 of JAZGTJ010002036.1, forward strand.
GTTAAAACAAAATGTCTTGAAATTACCGCTGCGCACTGATGATTACAGAACTGTTACATTGCTTACACTTAAGAATACAGTTTGCAATTTACACATTTGCTTTTATAACACAACAGTGAATACAGTCCCGTTATTATCCCGTTGACTCAATACTGTATAATAATCAGAGCACGTCCTGTTTTTAAAACCAGCTTCAGGTTTTTATTAGTTTATATATTGTAGCATAATTAGAACACGCGTTAATTCTGTCACATATCATTTATTATTTTTAAAACAACAGCAATGCTTTCAGTCATGTTTTCTTGTATTTTGGCTTTATGGCTTCGGTGTCGCTTGTCCTAATCAAAATAATATTGAATAGAGATTATTAATACGATTGTTTATCTTTCTCATGGAAACTTTTAATTTCATGCTGTTTATGTTCAAATATGAAATTGCTCTATAGTTTAATTCCATCACTCCTCAGCCCCCCTCTCCCTGTATCTCTCTCTCTCTCTCTCTCTCTCTCTCTCTCTCCCCCACAGTGGAATCTTATTGATCCAGGAGGAGCTAATTATCTCTTCCCCTCGTGACTGTGTAATCAGCACATGCGCAGTCTGTTAATTCCAGCCATTTTTTGCACGAAAGTAATTAGCAGGAATAAAGACCGGACTGTTTTTTTCACTCTCTCCTCCTTCCTCGCACCGAGTCAAGGCGCGTCCGTCTTCTGCATTACAACCAAAAACCAAATCCTTTGAAATGCTTTAAGAAGCAGTGAGATACATTCTTCAAACTTCCCCGCCGCGATGGGTCCAGCAGAGTGAACATGCATTTGTTCGAATGGGACCTAAACGCGTGTTTACTGGAATACAAAGCAGCGCATCCACATGTAAGTTTGTATGTGACGAGCGACGACCTCCTCGCATATAGACGCGTTTCATATGTCATCTCCGGTGTTTACTGTACGTACATGAGCACGGTTAATGGACTACGCAATGCATGGTCGTTTAGAAGACTATTTGTTGTTATTACTAAGTACTTACCGTGTCACGTCATGTGTGTAATATAATCTTTAAGGTAAAGCGTGTCTGCTACACTTTCTTGGACATCGTTGGAGTCTGTGACGGAAGTTAGAAAAGCTGGTCTCATGTTCTCTTACCAGTTTTCCCCTTTTTTAAGTTGCACAAGAAAAGGAAAGAAGAAGAAGCGAAGACGTCCGTTGTTTGCACGCGTTTGGTGTGACCAGTGCCGTTGTTTTGTGCATTGATGAGTTACGCGGCGCGTTATTATTTCCACCGAATGCATCAGTATTGAAACGCGCTACGGGAGGCGTCCGTTAATCCCCGTGCAGCGCAAATCAGTCCGTGCACCGTTACAAAGTATCCGGCTGACGGTCGTGTTTGAAAGCCCTCAGCTCTATTCAGCGGTATATATGCAGTTAATTATTTACAAACAAACTTATGTGCTCGGCAATATGCAGTTTTAGTGTTTTCGTCAGAAATGAAGAATGTCAGATATACAAAAAGAAATGAGCTGTGTGTGTGTGTGTGTGCGCGCGCTTGTTTGTAACTGGACATTTTTCTCTGTGCTTTGTTTTTTTTGTGATATATACCACCCATAAATTGGATTGTTGGATTATGAAAAAAATAATTTGGTTTTTTTATATTTCTTTGCTTAGAGAACAGTCAGATTGATTCATTAGCTCGCTGACTATCAAAACGTTATTTTATAAATAACACATAACTTTACATTTTTACAGTGTTTGGCTAAACAGAACCGGTTTGCTACTGTGAACTGTTCCACTTCAAGAAAATAAACAGCCAGACTGTGTGCAGGGAGCAGATATAAATAAAGCCCAGAGCTGCCTCACTCTCACACACACACACACACACACACACACACACACACTGGTGTGGGGTGAAAGAGGATTGGCTCACAGGTCAGAGGTCATGGAGTTAGGTGAAGGGTGAAAGGAGGAAGAGGGGATGAAATAAAACTATAGATAAAGCTGAACTCCTCAGGATACTGTTGTCAAACACACAGAGCTGATCGGCCAATGAGAGCGGTCGAATGTGTGAGGTGTTGTTTTAAAAAGTCTTTTAAAGAATTTCATTTAATTTTTCATATACAGTGCGAGTGACAAATATAATGTGGGGTATCTATGTGTGTATTCGTTTAACTCATGGATTAATAATCTACCACCTTGCAATTCACTGTACAGATTGTGTAGATGTGTCTGTTTATACATCAGGTGTTGTAAAGTCTGAATAATAATTGTGTGTTGTTTGTGTGTCTGTGTGTTCTCATTGCCTTCAGGGTTTGACTTTCTCTGTTTATCATAATAATAGCTGAGGTTGTGTAGAAGTGAGCTGATCAGTCACACACACACACACACACACACACACACACATGCAGAACAATGCATGGGGGCCCAGCCTGTCAGTTCAGATTCTGCTCTCTATCCACCCCTTAAACAGATTGTGTGTGTGTGTGTGTGTGTGTGAGAGGGATAACGGAGGATGATCATTGGCTGTCTTTTCTCTGTGCAGCTGTTAACTCTCTACAGAATTCACTGCAAATATTGAACATGGTCCAGACAGAAGGAGGTGTGTTCTGTGTGCCAGGGCTGAAGGTATATGAAAGTATTGTTTATAAAAGGTGCATGAACTGCGATCATGCAAAGGTCAGTGTAAGCGTTAAACAGCTTTTCTTGAGAATGGACTATAAATGCAGAGACGCAGCCTGTAGCCCTGAGGCAGCTTTCACACCAGTTGTGCTACTGTATGTTATTGGATCTTTTGAAGGACAGAAACATTGTTGATGTTTTTTATTGAGAGAGTTTTTACAGATTGTTTATTTTTTATTTCTGTATTATTATTTGTGCACTTGACATTTCAAGCCACAGTAGCATTATCTGAATCAATTTTAATGATTCTTACACAAGTATTAAACTGCAGACTTTAAAACCTCATATTACAGGTAGGGTGAGCAATTTCAGAGAGGTTAGCAATAGCAAGCTAGCTCTGAAATCATAAGATCCCGCCCTCCCTTCAGAGTCTCTCTACAGCCACGCCTCCTCCAACACATCAACACATACATAGATTGACAGACAAGTAGGACATCCAATCAATACATTCAGAACATTTTATGGTTCTGTGCACCTACAGTATATGTACACATACATACATTTAAATGTTATTCGAGACATGTAAGTCCTTCAAAGTCATGTCAGCTATGAGGTCACAGTGTGTGAAAGCCTGACTTAACACACGTTTTAAAAACGTTGCAGTAACATTTATTGCGGTCATAAAAGCGTTTTTGTTTACATGTCCATGTTTCGCATGTAATTCAACTCTTCAGTTTTGTTTTTTGTAGCTGTTAAAAGAAGTTAATCTGGCAAAAAATGTTTTATTCTCCCCAATCTGTCTCATTTTACAGTGCATATACTTACACTGAGCTTTCCTGTAGCTCAGTGGTTAGAGCATGGCGTTAACACCGCCAAGGTTATGGGTTCGATCCCAGGGATTGCACATACTCAATGTATAATGATCAATGTGTAGTATAATGCAATGTAAGTCGCTTTGGATAAAAGCGTCTGCCAAATGCCTAAAATGTAAAATGTAAATGTAATGAATATTTACATGACTAATCCTTACAGATAATTGCTTTAGTGCACGAGGCCACTTGTCATTTGATATGAGTGTGTGTGTGTGTGTTTTAAAGTGGCAGTGGCACAGTATGAAGTAAAATGAGTAAGAAGTCTTTCAGTGTAGCATTGATCTGAAAATCCCGCCGGAGTTTAAATCAATACATTTACATCCGTACTGTCACTACTGTAAATCTCTACTGTAAATTTCTCACATGCTGACCTCAGGTTGTGACAGAATGTACATCAGTGGATGTTATCCTGTGTCACATGATTCTGCCGGTTGGAATGACTGTAAGAGAAATTAAATACGGCTCATTTTAAGGAAGGCAGCTGTCACAATTAATTAGCTAATTAACAAACAATTAATTAACAAACAATTAATTAATTAATTAGCTGTGTGATACTGAGAAAAATGCAATATTTAATAACTATTTAATAATGCGAGACATATGCAATACAATAATGCCTTAATGTTGTAAAACAGCAATACACACAGCATATCACATTTAATTGTGATATATCATGCTGCTGCCCTGTCAGCATTACCTTTTGACCTTTGACCCTGCATGTTTGTGTGTCATTTTCTTGAAAGTTGTTCAGGAAACATCAGCATTTGTTGAAATGACACTTTTCATGTTGTTTGGTGACTCTGGAAACCTTGTTTTTAAGACCTCAGTTTTCTATGAAAATGATGTTTAAAGAGCACAATTTTCCAAAAAATGATTGTAAATTATATAAGTCATATACCCCCCACTCAACCTTTCTGTCGTTTTCTCTCTTTCTTTTATTCGTTCTCTTCATTTCTCTCTTCCTTTTGAAGTTAGGCTCTTGAATGGGCCAGTGTCTAATGGAAATGGGGCATTAAATCACAGATCAAAGACAAGCACACAGCAGAGAGGACAGCTGTCTAAATACAGTGAGAGAAAATGTGTGTGTGTGCGCGGGACTGCGAGGGAGGGAGAGGGGGGGGTGTGAGGTGATTCTGTCAGTTTACAGTATAACCTTCATAAGAGTCTTAATATCATGCAAAGATTGTGTGTATATAGTCATTATATACACATATATATATACACACATTTTGCCTCTTCAACTTTTGTGTACATTTTCTTTTATTTAACTTGATTGTGTTTAACCTGAATCTGTCAGTATTTATATTAAAAATTATGTAACATATTAAGACTTGGTTATTTCAGAAGATAATGAAGTTTAGTTTTTATGTTAAAAACATGAACTTAATGAAATTAAATTTTTTGCTTTAAACAAGAAAATTTGTGTGTTATGTTTTTGCAGTGTGAATTGGCCGTGTGCAGTATCATACTGCAGTGGGCATATACAGCTTCTTTCATGAGGGTTAGCTGTGCTGTACAGTCATATCTGTGCAATGGCATGTTTTTAAAATATGAAGGCACATCACATGAGCTTTAAAACAGGAAGCTGCGCTCCTGCATCAGCAGTTTGTGTTGTGAATGTAGAATCGCTCTTTCCAGCATGAAAACAGCAGGATTTCCCAGTAACCCTGCAGTATCTCTTGTGTACGCCACACTGTAGGTGTGTGTGACTTAGAACAACAAGCACACACACACACACACTTGCAGAGAGTAATTGATTTAAGCTGTGCCTTGGTTCCAGCTGTGTGCCCCTATCAGGTATTTGAGAGAGATGGGTAATTAACCTAGCTGCTAATTAGATATATCATTAATTACACACACAGTTAATCACAGTGAATAATACTCTGGATATGTGTGTCGATCAGGAAGTCTTGCTGGTCAGCATATTGGTTTGTTCCCAGCTAACTGGGAACACTCTCAGAATATTGGCTAACGTTCTATAAAAGCTGTTTTAAAGGTATAGAAAACGTTCTTGCAGCTTTGTTAGTAGAATGTTTTTAATGTTTAATGTAATTAAAAGTGTTAGCTGGGTGTATTTTCAATACACACAAGCATTTGTGTTCATTTAAATGAATAAGAACTGTTCATTATTTTGAAATGTTGGATTTGTCTCTTTAAGTCGTCTGTTCTGGGCCCGAGGATCAGTTTGATCTTAAATCAGTGAACGCATCCGTTAGCCTGGTGTGCTAGCGTCCTGCTTCAGCTTCCAGTAAGATGCTTAGCATTCACACTATTGATTTTCCCATTAGCACTTTAGCCTCCTCCAGCAGAGAGGATCAGAGAGAGCTCAGTATAACAGCATGAATCACACTTCAGGAATCTGCACTCCAGCCCTCACCTCTCCTCCACAAACCCTGTAATCCCTCATGATGCTCTTGTTCATGCTTGTTTTTACACTATTTAGGTGACTTAACTTTAAACAAACCCAGTAATAACTACAGGACAAGCACATTTCAATTATTTAACTGCAGCCCACAGTGTAACCGCAAGGCAGGCTTAGCAACATCATGCTTTTGCTTGTGTAAAGCACACGGGGACTGGGGTATGTCAGGTTTTCGGGGCCGTGTCTCCTGAGAAACCCGCTGTTACTAGACTCAACAGGGGCAACAGGGGGTTCCAGAGACACTGTTCCAGAGGCACTGTTCAGAGGCACTGTTCCAGAGGCACTGCTCCAGAGGCACTGCTCCAGAGGCACTGTTCCAGAGGCACTGCTCCAGAGGCACTGCTCCAGAGGCACTGTTCCAGAGGCACTGTTCCAGAGGCACTGCTCCAGAGGCACTGCTCCAGAGGCACTGTTCCAGAGGCACTGTTCCAGAGGCACTGCTCCAGAGGCACTGTTTCAGAGGCACTGCTCCAGAGGCACTGCTCCAGAGGCACTGTTCCAGAAGCACTGCTCCAGAGGCACTGCTCCAGAGCAATCCCCCACAGACTCTGCCCTGTGTTCTGAGTAGTTGCCTGAAGGGAAATCTAATGCCGATGGGGGAGGGACAGAGGAGACAGACAGAGACATTTAATTGAGTAAATCTTGGTGATTCCAGGAATCGTCTCTCATGTAATATTCAGCTCTTGGTAATACAGCTTGGCAAAGAGCTATTATCACCATCTAGACCTGCGTGTGCTCATCAGTCATGTTTGCTGTGCTGTTACAATTTGAACTCTCATGTTTTGCTATAAATGGAATGTTGGGAATGCTTTTGGAGACTTTATATTTTGAGTGACTTTGAACACTCAAGCCACACATACATGAACGAATGTCTTTGTGTTATATGTCTATATATACAAATAAATCAACAACATTTTTAAGACACACATTACAGGAATTTTGGAAACCAAATGGTACAGTCCTTTGGTTTCCAAAATGTGGGAATATAAGAAAATTATTGCACACTGATGAAAACGAGTCATGAAGACAAAGCGAATATGTTTATAATTATGTTTGTATATGAAACAGATTTTAAATAGTATCCAAAGTTCCAGTGAATTCCCATAAATTCCTGTTATATTCCAACTTGGAATATTTCCAAAATTCCCCAACTTTGCAAGTTAATAAAAGTAGTTCAAAGAAGTAAAAGTAAATAAAAAAACTACTTGTCTTAGCATTACGTAATGTTGAATTATGTAAGGCTAAGCCATTGAGATGTTTGTAGTGTGTAGGTAGTGTTTAAATATTTTGTGGGCCAATATAAGTTCCAGTAGTTTTGATTTGACTTTTTTCTTCTTTTTCTCTATGCCAGGGTGGGATGAGTGTTCTCAGTAGCTCAGAGGATGGAGTGTTGTGACTCTGTCCCCATCGATGGAGCCTCTGGCCCCCACACACAACAGCCTCCTGGGCTCTGTGGAACACTGGCCCCCAGTCTATTCGTCCTGGCCAGAGATCAAGCCATTCACTGGAGCACAGCGACTCTGTCCAATCAGGGTGAACTAGTGGGCTGTACTGAGGAGAAGGGCCCTGGGGAGAGGTATGAGGAAAGAATTCAAGATAAGCAGGCTGATGAATGTTCTACCAGAGAGATGCTACAAGACGAAGGTGTGAGGGAAAAGGATGATGTTAAGGAAGACAGGAATGAAGTGAAGCCTATTGGAAAGATCTTGTACTCGAATGACGGCTCTGCCTATGTGACGGAGAAGGACAGTCAGCTGTCATGTGAAGTTCCCACCTCCTTATTAGTTGCTCCACCTTCCATCATTAGCATCTGTTACATCACCTCCTCTCAAAGCCTTGCTCCATCTGTTTTCCATGTCTTCCACTTGGATCACCTTGACAGCAGTAAACTCTTAGCTCTGATGACCCGCCAATCCAAAGATAGCGCTGCTGACACAGCGGAATTTTCAGAGACAGAGGCGACACGAAACCAAACCATTCTGATGTGCTTTCTGTGTCAGCTGTCTTTTGGTCTATCGTGTTCGTTTTCGGCTCATGCTTTACAGCAACACAACATCACCTTCAGTGATGAAGAACAGCATCTGCTCTCACTTAAACACACCTCTGCCATATTACAGCAGAATGCCGGGCCAAGCAACCACCCACTTCTCTGTTTCCTAGAACCAAAAAGGAATTGTGAGTCTGTGGTCCCACTTCACTTGGAACCTCCAAACTCTGGGTATAACACAGAGGATACAGCAATACGAAAAGACAATGAAGCTGAGAGCTCTAAACCCAGACTACCCTATCAACCCAGAACTTCTCCTGCTACCTCAGTACCAAGCCCTGCCAAAGACTCCTCAACCCTGGGCAGAGACGGCCAACAGAGAGACAAAGAGGAAGATATCTGGAAAGATGGAGGAAGTAGTGAGGGAGGAGAGAGAGGAGTGTGTTTAGAGGAAGGCAAAACTGTGGATAACAGTGCACACAGCAGTAGCAGACAAGAGCACAAAACTGAAGCTGCTCTGTCAAACCAAAGCATTTCAAAACCTCCAAACTCTGCAACCATAGCAACCAGCTTTATGAACAACACCAAAACCCTTACAGACTCTAAGACAGAGTGTGGAACAAGCTTTAACTGCCACGACCCTGCACCTGCTTCCCTTGTTGTGGTAAACCCTTCCACTGTCCATACAACAGATCAGCTCACCAACCAAGCAGTAAAACCAAATGACCAGTTAGAGAACAGCAGTGCCATACCAGTGGAACCAACAAGCAAATTGTCTGATGATGACAGACTTCCTGTCACTCGGGCCTCTGACCTGCGCAGTAGTCACAGCCAGATTACGACCCCTACACTCAGTCCCACCCTAATCCAGAGCGGTCAGTCTGTTCAGGAAGAAGAGAATTCAGACACAGCCTCTAGAAGCAGGTTGGTGGTGGCCAGTGATGGAGGCTTCGTTGCTAATGGTGATGATGTCCAAGGATCTTATAGAGCTTATAATGTGCAGGCTTCTATGGCACACACCAGAAACTCCTGTAAGACATTAAAATGTCCGAAATGCAACTGGCACTACAAGTACCAGCAAACTCTGGAGGCCCATATGAAGGAGAAACACCCAGAAACAGAGTCTGGGCAGTGCCCGTACTGCAGCACTGGGCAAAGCCACCCACGCTTAGCAAGAGGTGAGACGTACTCCTGTGGATTCAAGCCCTTTCGTTGCCAGGTGTGTCAATATTCCACCACCACCAAGGGCAACCTGAGCATTCACATGCAGTCAGACAAGCACCTCAACAACATGCAGAGCTTGCAGACACAGTCGCATGCGCACACCACAGCAGCTCAGCCCAACCCTTTGCCCCATTCACATCCTACCCTCACTCACCCCACCCAGACCAACTCCACATCTAAACTTCAGGCACGTCCATCCTGGCGGTGCGAAGTCTGTGACTATGAAACCAATGTGGCACGGAACCTACGTATCCACATGACTAGTGAGAAGCACACACACAATGTGCTTCTGTTGCAGCAGAACCTGGCACACATGCAACGTCAGCGCAAGCACAACATCACTGAGCTTTACCGCCACTCCAACACTCTACTCTCTAGCAATGAGACTGTGCGTGATTCTTCAGAGAAGATGTTTGAATGCATTCTGTGTGGCAGCTTTTCTTGCGACACTCTAGAGGAGCTGAGTCAACACCTGACCACACAGCGCTCATTGCCCAATGCCTATTGGAGAAGCACAACTGGCGACACCCATCACTGTCAACTTTGCCACTACGCCACACCTTTGCGAGCTAACTTCCAGCTGCACTGCCAGACGGACAAACATATACAGCACTACCAGCTAGCCGCACACCTCAGAGAGGCCAGTGATCACCATGGAAACATCAAGGAGGAAGAAGAAGAGTGGCGTCTTGGGTGTGTTGCTGCTGGAAACCAGCGGCAGCTCAGGTGCAATGCATGTGACTATGAGGCCAGTAGCTTGGAGAAGCTGAAGCTACACACCATGAACTCTGGGCATGAGGCCAGTCTTAGACTATACAAGGTACATTTTACAAGTCAATAATATAATATAATATAATATAATATAATATAATATAATATAATATAATATAATATAATATAATATAATATAATATAATATAATATAATATAATATAATGACATTCAATGTACAAAATTCACACTGATAAATAAGGGTTAAGGTTTGCCTTCATCTCAAGCTGGTTCCTGCAGCCAGAACGCTCACTGCTATACATTACAATACATAGCACACTTTTGGTTACCTTCATATTTTAAAGTTAGGGTGGGCAATTCCGGTGACACTAGTAATAGCAAGCTATCTTTGACAGCATAAGATCCAGCCCTCACCTAGTGCTCTTTCCAAAGCCACAGGTATGCAAATACATGGTTCGCACCTAATGCAGTAATTTGGATAAACATTTATGATTCTGCATCTTCCACAGAAGATATACAGCATAACAAAACATGTTTCTGCAATAAATCATCTACCATGCCTTTAACTAAAACAAAACAATACAGTACTGTAAACATCAAATAAATCTAGAAATAAATCTATTTGCCAGGTTTGGTATTCTGTTATTCTTGCCAGTAAAATGCCCGGGCTTTGCTAATTAAGATTGATTGTGTTATTTTTGCTCTCCTTCTAATGTGGTCCATTAACTCAGCACATGTCTAATCAGTTTAGAGTTGGGTGAAACAAGTGGACTGGTGTTTCTAACTGGGGTTGAGTGTATGTGTTTGTGCAGTGTTTGATATGATGTGTTTGTGTTTGCTCTGCTTTCACAAGAGGCCGGACAGAGCAAGAGATGTATTGGTTTTAGTCTTCTGAGGAGTTTATTTGGGCAGAGCATGTTAAGTTACAGTAACATAGATGTGTTTACAGGGCTGTATTGATCTGACATTGATTTATATTGTGCTGTCCACATAAGAGGAAGTTAAATATTGACTGGTCAATATTTTGGCCTCCGCTAATGTACTTAGTTGTGATATTTACTGGTGTTGAAATGTGAGCTGGATGAGGAAAATAGGAGTGTTTTTCCTCATTGATTGGACTTTTCTGTTTGTTTTTATTTGCTACCTTCTTCCTCATTTCCTTGTTGCTGTTTCTCAGGATCATGTTAGTTTCTATTCAGACTGCATACACACACGAGACTGCATACACACACGAGACTGCATACACACACGAGACTGCATACACACACGAGACTGCATACACACACGAGACTGCATACACACACGAGACTGCATACACACACGCATGCTATGAGTGGTGTGTTTCTCAGTATTTGCAGCAGCTGGATGGAGTGGAGTCTGCAGGTGTCTGGCTGCACTGCGTCCTGTGTAATTTCTCTACGCGCAGCAGCGTTGCTTTAGTGCAGCACTCAAATACGCTCAGCCACCAGAGAGAGGAGGGGCTGCTCAGAATCCAGCGAATCCAGAAGGGTCTGGAGAACGAGGAGGAGCTTGCTGCCATCTTTACAGTCCAAAAAGGCCCTTCTCAAGAAAACGGTACGACACAAAAACACAATCGCTTTACAGACTGCAAAATGCATTCAGATATCAATGCATAATTGTTTTTTACACCATTGTGACACTCTTGCAAACAAGTTATTTTCAACTGATGTCAAATTTTTATTTATTATTATTATTTATTATTTATTTATTATTATTATTGCTAAACACACTTATTTTCAAAAAGACAATATGTGGACAGCAGCTTTTGATAGTAGATTAATGCTAGAAAACGAAACAAAAGACTAGCTTGTGTGTTGTGCTCATGATGCTCAAGGCACTAAAACACACAACAGAACACCAGATGGAGGAGGGGCTAACAGCCCCACAGATAAACTGGAAAGAATAGAGAAAGAAAGAGGGCAGATATTTACACGGGGGTAATTGAGAGAAACGGGTGGTATAGACAATTAGCATTTAGTTCAAACCCAGGATAAGCTCAGCTAATGAACTAAGCCTGCTATTCTGCCTGTGTGTGTGTTTACATTTGTGTGTACATGCGTAAGAGAAAGAGAAAGAGAAAAGGCGTGTGTGTGTGTGTTTGTTCAGAATGGTGGGAATTGATTTTGTTAATTAACTTGCCAATAATGGTGTTTGTAACATCTTCACTGGCCAGAAAGAGAGAATGACACTAAACTGGAGGGTTAGCCAGTCAATGCAGCCAATAAAATCACCACCCACTAATGAGGCATGAGTTAATTAACATTCTCCAATTAATGATTTAAAGGAAAGATGCAGAGACAGAAAACAGATACAGAATCCTCAAGAAGCTTTCACTTAATATTCAGCCTTAATTTTAAGTAGAAATATTTAGTTTCATCAGTTTGTTTTTTTAATATAAGTAGGGCAAAATGTTCAAATTAATCTGCAATAAAAATGCTGACAGCCAGCATGCAGGATCTGGTGATATAAACACATTTCAATGTTTGTTAACTGTTATTTTGAATAAAATAACTGTTATGTTGTTAACTTCTAACAATTAATTATTTTTGTATTGTGTTGAGTCACCGCTGGATGTCTAATGTAAAATCTCGCTCCTATAGCAAAATTAGTGCCATAGAAATAAATTCATAGCCAGCGGGTCTCACGCAAGAAATGCTGAAGTCAGTGAGCGAGGCAGAGGAGCTTTATCAGTGTGAATTTCAACCTGTAGGAACATCAGATAAGTGTTTCCTGTGACCTGACGGAGTGCCGGAGCTTGAATGGCTGCTTATTGATCTCTTCAGGAACACCAGGGCATTCCCTAATTTATAATCCATATCAGATCAATGGCACTGAGCATTTGTGTATTGATCTCGGCTCATGTAGGAAGTGCTGATGAAGTGTGTGTGGAGTGTGTTAGCATGTGTGTGTTCATCTGATTCTAACAGCATGTTCATCTGACCTCACTGTGCTCAACTGCAGCTGTCTGTTTTGTCAGGAAGTCCGAGCTTCTGTATCACTCACACAAACGTTTATAAAAGTATAAAGTTATCGTAGATAAAAAGTGTTCAATATAAACCATTAATTCAATTTAGTACTTAAATTCTAAATGAAACTTAGCATTTATACTACATTTAGAGTAAATTTTGCCATTTAGACATTAAACATCTTACATTTACTGAAATTATCTCCTTGGTCATGTTTTGTATCATATTGCAAAAAAATTGTTTTGTTAATATAGCACCTTTTTCTTATACATTAGCATTTTTATATATACATAATACAGAGACAGATGTACGTTTAAAAACAAAATGGTATATATTAACCAGCTAATGTTGTCTTTTATGAATAAAACTGATAAATGGAACACAATACATGTTTCTCTAGAACATTCTATATAATTTAGTTGTGCTTCAGTTTTTTCATCTCAAAGCTGTTTTGATCAGTAGCTTGTGGGTCAGCTTCAGTGCTGCGTGTGTGACTGAGAGAGTGACCGAGCGAGAGATCTCAACACAGCGGCCGTAACTAGAGCAGATGTGACAGTTTCAGGTTATGTGTTCTGTGTTTATGGGTGTGTTGGTTTGATAGGAAATCAATGGCGTGTCTGTCAGAATAATTGGTGTTCAGATGGCCTCTCTCGCTCTCTCTCTCTCACCCTCTTTCATAATCACCTCCTCAAAGAAGCACCAGAAGATACCTCAGCATCCCTTTGATTGCTCTGTTATGACAACCCTTGTGCAGTTTTTTTTTGTTTTGTCTTGCATTCCCCCTCCTGCCATCTTCGTTCCCCGTCCCCTCCCCCCACAGCGGAACAATTACTGTGGTAAGAAAGCAGAAATGTGAGAGAGCAGAGGAAGGGCGAGGGCGAGGGAGGCGGGATCTGGTGAGGGTGTCCTGAGGCTGTGTGTTCTGTACCTATGGAGCTCAGTTCAGGTTTTAAGATGCTGCAGACGAGCTTTTGTCTTTTCTGTTTCCATCTTTCTGATCTTCTTGAAATGACCACTGTTTGTTATTTTACAGCTCATCAGACTGATCTAATAAACACAGAAAATGAAAGATTACAGTACACCCTGTTAAAATGTTGTCAATCAATATCATCACATACACCTAAAAAAGTTCTTAAAAGGTTCCTCACAGTAATGCTGTTGAAGAATCATTTTAATTCCCCAAAGACCCATTCAGTCAAAGGTGCTTAAAAGAACCTTTTCTTTCTCACTGTTTTATAGCCTAAAGAACCTTTTTACTGCCACCTTGTGTGACACAGAACGGTTCTACGGATGTTCTTTTATGCATAATCAAAACATTAAGGAATCGCTTTTTGTGCCAAAAATCCTGTAGTTAGTTCAAGAGACATAAACGAAGAACAGCATGGATGTATAAAGATCATTGTTAAAGCCTGTCATGACAGTATTGTGTTTTGAAATGGACTCTGTGTGTGTGACTCTCCTGCGCTCCGCTCCTGTGACTTCTTCAATCCCTGCAGGTCAAACTGAAGCTCATCCATCCTTGTCATTTGTTATTGTTTCCCTCTCATCTCTCTGTAAGGAGCCGTGTTTGTCAGATAGCTAGCTGCTGTATAGTGTTGTGGGTCTTTGTGTTAATGTGACTGACGGATCGTTCCGTGTAAGTGTAGCCTGACCCCTATAGGTTAGAATGTGATCCTGCATTCAAGTCGGTGAGGGATTTAAAATACCATTTAAAGCTTCAAATAAACAGAGTTTAAGGAGGTTAAACATTGAAATGTTATCACATCAACTGAAGCATAAATGTTTCAGATCTCTACATCAAATCAGCAAATTCAAATAGCTTTTTCTGTCTTATTATTTCAGAGAGTAGGTCTAATAATTGAAATAGCAGAGCATGTAGGAAATAAATGACTCCACAATGATGAAGCTCTGTCTGATATATTGAAATAGGTATTACTGATTTATTTTGTCGTCTATATTTTCTTTTCTAAGGAGAACATAAGGGACTGCATTCTCCCACTGAGGGTACGGCTAACCAGGAAGACCGAAATAAACATCAAGACGGTACAGGGAAAAAGACAGGTGCTCAACTTAATCTTACTCTTTAGCATGCGTTCATCTCTCTTGAAAAATGAAAAGATTCTATGTAAGCCGAGCATTGTAAAGAAGGATAATGTGCCTCTTATAATTTCTCTCTTGCTCATAGAAGGATTTATTCAGGAGGCGGAGCAAAAAGAGTCGTCTTCAACTCCCAAACGACCCTCGTCTGGATCCGGTGAATCAGATGAACCATCGCCCTGTAAACAGACTCGAGTACATGAAGAGGTTTGCTAAAAAAATGCTCTACACTAACAAAACATGACCTCAATGTAAAGTGTTGTGAAAAGTATATTTTGTGGATCATTTGGAACTATGATAAGACAGGATTTGTCTGATGCATGTGCATTTTACAAACATTATTTTTTTAAATAAATAGTGCATAATAGTAATAAATAGGATAGTGAAAGATAAGTAGCCAACCAGTGTCCAGCACACATGATAGATTGCCCAGATGTAGAGCTGTAATCTAGGCAAAGAGGCTGTTAATTTGAGAAAGCTAAAATATACTGTAAGACAGTTTAACTTGCTTTGGTTTTTCCATTTATTTTTGATCATTATAATGTTGTTCTGAAGTGTGGAAACAATACAGTGTTCAAGAATGAGTCAGAACGATCAGAAGGATCAGAACAACACTGCTGGACCCTAACACACAGTGCTACAGTGTTTTCATAAGTCAAGCCCAGAACCCAATGCAGCTTTCAAGCAGTTATTTATGTGAACGACAGGTTGCTGTATGTAAGCATCTCTCTTCCTGTTTCTCTCTCAGATGCGACAGTGTCCATTCTGTCGGTTCCGTCACACAGATATTGAACGTTTAAGAGATCATGTGATGACCCAGCATGCAGTTCAGCCTGCTCTCTGCTGCCCACTGTGTCAGGACAAACTGCACAGTGTTGCCCTCCTGCGTACCCACCTCATACAACTGCACAGCGTTACTGCGGACTGCACTCAGAAACTCATCAACACGGTGAGAGCAAAAGCCCAGAGAAAAACAGAGGCACATACAGTGTGTGTGTGTGTGTGTGCGCATGCACGCGTGTCTGTGGTCCTAAATTTTGAGCATGTGGGGACATTTTGGGTCCCCATGAGAAGACATACAGAAAATGATTTTTTGAAAATCTTAAATATCAGAAAGTTTTCTTCGATGAGTAGGTTTAGGGGTTTAATTAAGTTTTATTTTCTTTACACCATCAGCAAATTGTTTTAGGCATAAATCGAATCAAATAGTGATGTTCATGTTTTAAGCAAACGATAAACTATAGTGATTAATGATATCACTATCAGTCAGGCCAATTAATCAGATGATATTTGGCTATTTTGAGATTAATAAGCGTTGGCTGATAACTTTGGCTGAATAACAGGAATGGTTCTGTCTAATGTTAGCTCCAGATTTTGCCTTGTCTCACAATTGTCTTTACTGTAAAAATTGCTTTTATACTGGAATTGTGTTCTGTACATGTACATGTGTGCTTGCGTGTGTTTGTGCTTGTTTGTGCATGTGTGTGAGTGATCAGTGATTCCAGCATAAGCGAGATGGTTGTCTTACTCGAGTAACGACACTAAATGGGGGAGGGGGAGGTGGCTGTCTCACATCTAATGAATATTAAAATGAGATTTTTTTATGTGCAGAATATAAATTGATACTAATGCACCCAACGCTTTTTTGAACCCAAAGCAGACACGTCTCACTGTCTCTAAAAAGCTGCATTTGCACGCATAAAAGTCTGTCATTCACACGTTCCCTCCTCTCCTGTCTTACTCGGTCTTCTGCAATCTCTCGGTTCTGCAGTCTCTCCTGATTTCTCTCATTGGTAGTTGGACTTCTCTCTTCCCCCCGAACTGAAATACAGTACTGAAAATAATTGTGCTTCATTATTGTGAGCCAGCGCTAGGTGATCTTTATTATAAGCCATGCCTG
Source organism: Botia almorhae (assembly GCA_036877575.1). Lineage (NCBI taxonomy): Eukaryota > Metazoa > Chordata > Actinopteri > Cypriniformes > Botiidae > Botia > Botia almorhae. The sequence goes on from JAZGTJ010002036.1 coordinate 34,251, forward strand.
GTAATTATGTTCTAAATATGTGACTTTAAGAGAACCCATGTGCTTGTCTTCCATCTTGTTTAATGCAGCATTTTCCTGAAACTGTTTGGTTTGTGATGGAAATAGCAGCCATTTTGTTTGGTTGCTCTCCCTTCCTTTACCTTGTGTAGTTGCATTGATTTACATGTTTTAAAGCTGAGTGGGTACAGAAGGACATAAAGATAAAGTGGCTTTTTACATCCGTTGCGCTAATTGTGTTTTTAAGAAGCAAAGAAGGCTAATGTTTATACTTAACCTTTGAACTGCTTTGAGTCTTGGTTCAGTACCACAGTTTAATTTTGCTATTTGAAGTTAAGGGTCTATTCTCCTGCATGGTGCATTGTTAATGCACACATATGCAGCCAGAGCATGACGTAACGACCAATCATCTGCACAGATAACAATCAAATGACTTCATGAGATTTTGTGGATTAATTAATCCACTAAATGGATTAATCAAACCTATTATGATTTCTTTTCTCTTGTGATCAGGTGATTGCTTCAGACGTGCTGCCAGAGAAAATGTTTTTGCCAGTGCCAAATTCTGATTCCCAACAGACAACGACCGCTCTTAACACTAATAAAACAAAGAGATTGGATGGTTAGTATAAATGTCGTCTTCATTTTAATTTTAACCTTATTTCATATTTTAATTTTCGCTGGGTTAATCATAGTATGTATAGTGCTATGATTAACTTAAATAATCAAAGCACACAGCAATATGCCTATGTAATCATAGCACATTTCCTCTTTATTCTTTAGAGATTTCAACAGATGCTGAGCCTGAAAGAGGTTCCACACCTCAAGAATCTGCAACAATACATAAGCAACCATCAGATGATGCAGAATCCACAAAGGAGAACAATGCTGCTTTTCCTTGCTGGCAGAAAGGCTGTAATAAAGTCTGTACATCTTCAGCTGCACTCCAAACACACTTCAAGCCGCTCCAAAAATCTCCAACCACTATATCTGACCGACACATTTACATGTACCGCTGCAATCAGTGCAGCCTGGCTTTCAAAACCCCTGAAAAGTTGCAGCAGCATTCTCAGTATCATGCGATCAGAGCTGCGACCATGTGCTGCCTCTGCCAACGTAGTTTTCGTACTGTGCAGGCACTTCGGAAACACCTGGAGACAAACCATTTGGAGTTAAGTGAAACCCAGATACAGCAGCTTTATGGTGGTTTAATAATGAATGGGGAGTCCCTGGACTCTAGAGACGAAGCTTTCGTTGAAGAAGAATCACCAGAGGAAAGCGTTATGATAGATGATGAAGAATGTGAATTAGAGGAGAACCTAAATCCTACTGACCATGATTCTGGCTCTGTTGAAGACAATGCTGAATGTGACCTCAAACAGCCTGTTTTTCCACTGCAAAAAGCCCCAAATATCACAATGGAGAAATTCCTGGATCCATCAAGGCCTTTTAAATGTACAGTTTGCAAGGAATCTTTTACCCAGAGGAACATTCTCTTGGTTCACTATAACTCAGTGTCACACTTGCACAAACTGAAACATTCTCTACTGGACACATCAACTGGCTTGCAAGCACCTGTTAACAAAACAACCCACAAACCATTCAAATGTAGCATTTGCAATGTAGCGTACAGCCAGAGTTCAACTTTAGAGATTCATATGCGATCAGTCCTGCACCAGACCAAAGCTCGTGCATCCAAGCTCGATTCATCCAGTTTCAACTCAGAATCTGTTAGCCCCCGCCCAGGCAAGACAGCATTCAGCACCCCTGCAACCGTGAAACCTGTGACTTCCATTAACAATGCTGGTCTAAGCCACAAACAAAACCCTGAACAGAATGCCACACCTGCAAAAGCAGAGACCAGACCACCTTCAACATCTGAAGTCAAAAAGAATGTGGTAGACAATATTGATTCTGCTACTAAGCAACAACAGACGGCATTACAGCAGCCATTAAAACAACAACAGCAGTTAGCCCAGGTTCAAGCTCATCTGCAGCAAGAGCTCCAAAAGAAGGCTGCCCTTCTTCATTCCCATTTTTTCAATCCTGCGCTTTTACACTCATTTCCTGTGGCAACAGAGGCGCTTCTTTCAGTTCAACAACAGCTTTTCTCTTTCCTTATTCCAGGAGGAGAGTTCCATATGAATCCAGAGCTCACGCTGAAGGGCTCTGGACTAAACCCAAGCACATTAAAGCCTGCTGGAAATGAGGACACTGCTGGGTCATCCAAAATGAAGAAACAAAATGGAGACCAAACCAATAATACTCCCTCTGAGGTCTCCCTTACTGAAAATGTTACAATTTATTCTGAAATGAATAAACAGAAAGTGTCCAATGCCCCACTGTGTAATGAAGATCCAAAGGAGAAGGATGACCTGGGTACTAATGAAAAAACAGATCATCTTAAAGAAAATGAAGACCTAAATCAAGAGGTGTTAGACAATGAAGAGGTTTTAAATGAGTTCCTTCCACCCAGGATCACCCATGATGCAAGCGGGAATGCATCAAAGGCTTTGCTTGAGAACATCGGGTTTGAGTTAGTTATGCAGTTCAATGAAAACAAGCAGCAATATCAGCAGAATCTTGCTGAGCCTCTGTCAAATGGTGTCAGGGATGTATCCGATGCCAAAAAGATGGATAATTCAGACAGCATAAAGAAGCTGGAGTGTTGGACCTGCGGTAAGCTTTTTTCAAATGCGCTGATACTGAAGAGCCATAAAGAGCAGATTCATCATTCCATATTCCCTATTAAGTCATTGGAGAAATTTGCCAAAGACTACAGGGAGTATTATGACAAACTGTTCCCCTTGAGACCTGTGACTCCTGAGGCTTCTCCTGTTTCTTCTCCTTCACCACCTGCGCCTTCTCCCACTCAACAACCACCAGTGCAACCAATTATTCCTGCCTCTACACTTACTACTACTCATGCAACTGTCTCCATTCCCCAAATTAAAGCTCCATTAGCTCCAATTCCTCTACCAATGGAACTGTCACTCTTTCCCCCACTCCTGATACCTCCATTACCTTTGCAGGCTCTGACCCCTCAGGTCCCTGTTCATCTACCCCCAGTGGAGGCTGGCATGACACCTGATTTGACTTCACTTTATCAACAACAGCTAACTCCAGCCATGTTACAGCAACAAAATAAAAGACCCCGAACCAGAATCACAGATGACCAGTTGAGAATCCTGCATCAGTATTTTGATATTAACAACTCTCCAAATGAAGACCAGATTCTGGAGATGGCTAATAAATCTGGTTTGCCACAGAAAGTCATAAAGCACTGGTTTCGGAACACTCTATTTAAAGAACGCCAACGCAACAAAGATTCTCCATACAACTTTAGCAACCCTCCCATCATGACCTTGGAAGATGTAAATGAAAATTCAAAACCACCATCTCCTGATCCACCAAGACAAGAGTATTTTGGAGGGAAAAGATCTTCAAGAACCAGGTTTACTAATTATCAGCTGAGAGTACTGCAGGATTTTTTTGATGCCAATGCGTATCCCAAAGATGATGAATTTGAACAACTCTCTAACCTCCTCAATCTTCCCACCCGTGTGATTGTGGTATGGTTTCAAAATGCCCGCCAAAAAGCTAAAAAGAACTATGAGAATCAAGGAGAGGGAGGGAAGGATAGTGAACAGCAAGACCTGTCTAATGAACGCTACTTTCGTAATTCTAACAATAGTTTCCAGTGCAAAAAATGTAGCATGGCATTTCTGCACATTTTTGATCTTATCACTCATCAGAAAAAGCATTGTTACAAAGATGAGGATGAGGAAATGCTTTCTGACTTAAACGAAACTGCAGTAGATTCTAATGTTGAGTGTCATAGTCCAATATCTGGCCCCTTATGTTTTACACAAACAGCCACCTGCTCAAGCCCCTCCAATTCATATGTGTCTATCACAAAGTCCACAGATTCTGAGCATTTGCACAAAAACAATCTGACTGGAGAGCTTAAGCATCAAAGCGAAACATCATCTGACCCTAAACAGGCAACAGGTGTCACTTCAGAATTAGAGGAATTAGAGAACAACACGCAGCATCCAAAGCCTCATTATGAGGAGGAACCAAATGCAAGCACAGAGATTCATACTCAGTCGCTTACTAAACAAAAAAAGCTTCCCTTCACCTCTCAAACAAGCCCAGCACAGAGTGCAGGAAAGATTTTTAGTCCTTTAGAGATTTCTGAACAACAGAAGCCAGCCCAGGAAATGAGCCCTTACCAGTGCATCCAGTGTAAACTGAGCTTCCCTTCCTTTGAACATTGGCAAGAGCACCAGCAAATGCACTTCCTTACTCAAAGCTATTTTCCCACCCCACAGTTTTTGGACTGTCCTGTAGACATGCCTCTAATGCTGCTTGACCATTCTAATCCCCTACTGGCAAGACATCTGCTTTCAGGTACAATTCCCCAGATCAATTCAGCAAATCCTGCAATGACCACCATTCCTGATTCAACCATAAACTCTTTGAAAAGAAAACTTGAGGACAAAGCAGGATCCAGTTCTTTGGAAAATGACTGCGAAAATAAGGGAGATGATTCCCATCGAGACAAACGCATGAGGACAACCATAACACCAGAGCAGCTGGAGATATTATATCAGAAATATCTTTTGGACTCCAATCCAACACGCAACATGCTTGAACATATCTCCTGTGAGGTGGGTCTTAAGAAGAGAGTGGTTCAGGTCTGGTTCCAGAATACCCGAGCTCGTGAGAGAAAAGGTCAGTTTCGGGCTCTGGATCCAACTCAAATTCATCGTCGCTGCCCGTTCTGTCGAGCTCTGTTTAAGGCACAGACTGCTCTTGCTGCTCACATACGTTCACGTCACTGGCAAGAGGCAAGAAATGCAGGCTTTAGTATGGAAGTATCTAGTGTGACACAAGATCAAGAAGCTTCATATATCAAAGGAGATTTATTTGATTTGGCTAATTATTCTCAGTTTTCAAACACAGCAGCTTCTCCAACAAATAACAGCATGGACTCATCCTCACACCAGCAGCATCCGAGCCCAAAGCCTTTGAAGGGTAAGGAAATAGAAGATTTTGAGATTCCTTCCATGTCAGTCTATCAAACTTTTAAACAGATCAAGCTGAATAACTGTGATGCCTCCCCACATATGACCCACAACCATACAACTGATGAAGGAAATGACTCTCTAGAGGGAAAACATTGTGGTATTGACCACATGTCACGCAGCACTGAAAGAGACGCTTCTTCAGAAAGTGATGAAAAGATGTCTTCTGGACTGGTAAGCCCAGCAATAAGTTTTAATGCTAAAGATTTTGAGAATGATTTAATCTTAGATTACAGTGAAAATTCCAGTCTGGCTGATCCAGCTTCACCAGGCCCCAGTAGCTCCACAGGCTTTGACAATGACAGACAGAGTCAAAAACGCTATCGTACTCCATTGACCAACCTGCAGGTGAAGATTCTCAGAGCCTGTTTCAGTGACTATAAAACCCCAACAATGCTTGAGTGTGAAGCCTTAGGCAATGACATCAGACTTGCCAAAAGAGTGGTTCAGGTGTGGTTTCAGAATGCGCGAGCCAAGGAGAGAAAAGCCAAGCTTGGCCTTGCCAAGAAATTTGGCACAGGAAGTACGTCTGTTGACAGGCCGAAAACAGAGTGCACACTGTGCTCTTTCAAATACAGTGGCAGGTTGTCTATTCGTGACCATGTCTTCTCTCAGCAACACCTTGCTAAAGTAAAAGAGGCCTTGGGAGGCCAGATGGAAAGGAACAAGGAATTTTTGGGTTCAGTATCAGCCAGCCAGTTGATGGCTCAGCATAAAGTGGATTATGTAAAAAGGATAAATGATGCTGTAGGATCATACCAAACAGCGCTTGAAAGCCAGTCTTCTGTGTGCTTAAGTCCGCAGACACAGCCTGCTGCAAGCATACCGGGTGATAGCAGCACAATAGTGGCAAGTTTATCTTCCATGAAAACAGGTATGTAGCTAATCTATACATTTCTGTATTAAACTCTTAAATCATGAGGACAGAGAATAATCTTAAAGTTAAAGGTTTTAAGCTCTTACCAGTGTATGAATGTAAATGTAATTTGTCATTTTTTTCTGAAGGTGCCTGTGAGCCTCCTCTAAATGAACTGACCTGCAAGCCAGCTAAAGATGTAGTTAGCACAACCAACTCTGTCTTCACCCCAAAGACCAAACACCAAGAACCGCAACTCCAGTTTCCCAAAGAAAATGACACTGAGAGTTCAAGCGTTCCCATGAACAAGCTTGACACTACCCCTCATTCAAACTCCTCAGGCAGTAAAGAGAAGCCAGATTCTTTCAAACCAGTTGTGTCTACTTCAAATACTGCAAGGGAATATGCCATGGATCCAACTCAGCTACAAGCTCTTCATGCAGCAATGAAAACTGACCCAGCTGCTTTGCTCCCAGGTCCTCTTCTGCCCTACATGATGCCTGCGTTCCCTCCACTTTTCTCTTCCCATATCCCTGCACCAATGTCTGGTGGGCTCCTGCAGCCCATGTTTGGCATAGACAGCATGTTCCCATATGGTCCAGTCTTGCCACAGGCTTTAATGGGACTGTCCCCGAGCTCCATTCTCCAGCAATATCAGCAAAATCTGCAGGGTGCACTGATACAACAAAGACTGCAATTGAAACAGTTAGTGAAGCAACCAGAAAAACCAAAATCTATCCAAACATCTGCTCACCTTCATGAGGAAGACACCAGAGGGCCTGTCCTGGATTTATCCAAACATGACAATAAACAAGACAAACCCACTTTTATAGATTCCTCTTTAGTAAACCCTGTTAACACTAGGCAGCAACAGCTGGATAATAATGTTCTTCTAAGCCACTGTATTGTCTCCAAAGCAGTGTGTAGAGGGGAGGGCAAGGATGGTCAACCTTACGAATGCCTTGCCTGTAAGGTGTCGTGCATGGGGTATGCAGAACTGATCAAGCACTTGGAGAAACCTCAGCATGGACAAAGAGTGGCAGAGAGACTGAATTCCAAAGAGCATGCTTCTCCTCAAATACCTCACACCTGTCCCTCATCTACCTCTCAGACAGACCCAACCAGTGAACCGAGATCTTCTTCAACTGCCCAGTCTTCTTTAGCAACTAAACCAACCAGTTCTGACCAGTGTACATCAGAGAGACCATAGACCATGTCCCCAAAGCTCCTTCTCAACTTTAGCTTTATCTGAGACTGTCCAAAACTCACCGGCTTCTCTCTCACATCACGTACTTTCACCTTCAAACGTTACCTTAAACCTGAAACCAACAGACTCTGCGGATGGATGTTGTAACAGTGACGACTCAGAGGAAGGACAAGACTCAACATAATATATTACAGCCGGAGGTTTAATGCTTTTTATAACAGGTTGTTTAATGACTGGGTCAGCCTCAGAGGAAACTTTACAATGAAGGCAGGATGAAGGTAAAATATTCACGTCTTTACTGTAGATTACACTGAGGGGAAGACCCCCAGTTTGATGGACAGTTTTGAAAGGACCGAATCCTGCAGGATCTTGCATTACCAGTGCTTGTAACCAAAAACAAGTGTCAGTAGAATGTTTTGCCATTTCAATATGCTGGTTTTTAACTAAAATGTGGGTAAAACTGTTTGGAAACTAAAGGGTGCACAGCTAAAGACTGGTGAAAAACCTAAGATGGTTTTATTATTGTTTTCATTATTAACTAACCAAAAGTCTGTTTATGACAGAAGTTTGAACAGACACTCACAGAACACCCCCACACTTTGTCAGGTGTTAGGATGATATGTTATTGGCTTAATGAAGTGATGTCATGTATTCTGATGTTGTCTTCTCTCAGGTTAACGGCATACCAACAGAAAATACAGTATATGAAGCCCAAAAGAAAATGTGTAATGAATGAAAATATGTCAAATTCTGATTTGCTAAACTTATAGATTTTTTGTGGACATGTATTTGTCCAGACACAAAACAAAGCATTGTAAATTGTGGAACTGTATGATTTAGTTTTACCTTTTTTTTAAAAAAAAATGACAAAAAAAACAACATTCTGTGTTAACGATAGATACACGTATAAACATTTTGGTGTTGCGTAGATTGTTGATTCAAATGATTTAATTGTATAGTGGGTTTTAAACACATGACTTGTATATTTAACTTTTGTATCATCCCAGTCATTTGGGGCTTTTCAGCCATGTTCATGTTAACACATAGCATTACCTAATGCTGTCGAAAACTGCTTGTACAGTACAAGCAACTTACTCTCCTGCACTGAGCCAGGTTAAAAGACCCTGTCTATAAATGAATAAGATCCATGCGCATCATTGTTTTCCATGCACATCAATATTTTTTTTATTATTTTTGTTGTCCTTTAAACAAAACATTTCAATTGTGCACTTAATTTTTTGTCTTCTTTTTGTCTTTGATACTGTGAGTTCACTTAAAGCTGTAGTACTTCATTTTTCTTCACTACGCTGTATTTTATTTTTTCTCATTTCAGCGCTTGTCATACTTAACAATAACAATGTCAATATTTTAAAACAATAATAACTTACAGTATTGCTTTAAAGGAAAATCCAAAGATAAGGTAGTTTTACCATTGGTGCATACAAAGGATGGACAAAAACGTTATACTTGAGAAAATATTACTGTTTTTCCGGAATGGAAATGTTTCGAGATGATGGAGACAGCTACAAGACAGCTACTGTTTAGCTAACGTAGAACACTAGTGACCTCATATAAAAACAACCAGAGAACCAAAAACAAAAGCAGATAAACAAAAGCTTATTCTGAGAACGAGACAGCACTGTTGTGCAGCCACTGTCTTGTGTTATAGGTGAAGATCAGACAGTTTGCTTCTCTGTCTGGTACGTTCTGTCTGCTTCTCTCTGTTGATTTCTTTTCGTTTGGTTCGTTCTGCTAACTGTACTGGGTCTAATGATGAGGAGATGGAGTGTGCTGCTAATGTAGGTTTGTACTAAGATGCATGCTTGGTTTTGCTTTTTGCTAAAGCTTTAATGGCGGCCGTCATTCAGCCTTCGTCCTCGTCTTGCTGCAGCTCTGTTCACACATGACTGAAGACTGTGATTCTATGTGAACTACATTACTGTATGTCCCTTTAGCCAACCAATGTTAAAAACCAATGATGTTATATTTATACAGAGTTTGCATTCCAAATATCACATTCTCATTTCAGTTGATTGCTTTTTATTTTTGTTGTTTTATTCTGCTTCTATGGGGACTGTAACATCGTTTGCGCTCTCGGCTGTGAGAGATTCTGTGTTCCTGGAAATGTAAACTGTAGCGACCGCCAAATAATGTGTTCATGAAGCACGTCAGTTTATTCATGTGATTCACTGGGCGCTGTTGTCTTTGAAAACATTGGCATGTCTTTTTGCTCTTTAGAAAGACTGAGGAAAGTGTCTTTGTAAAGCTCAAGGTTTTTAACTTGTCTTACAAATTGAAGGTTTGTAACATCATATGTTCCCCGGGATGTACACCAAACATGTTACAATACAAATTTTGTGATTTGATCATGTTTCTGCTCCGTCTCTAATCAGATTGCATGCACCGTACTGTCGCTGAGCCGGCGTTAAAAGAGACGAACAATCAGCCAAAGTTCCGCAAACCAATGCAGTGAGTTGACAGTGAGCTTTATGTCACGTGTATTAAACATACAGAGAATCATTTAATTTGAGAACTTCTTTTTTATGAAATTGTAAACTTCACACCCAAAGAGTTCTACCGCGCATCATAATCCCGTCTGCGCTGTAGATCACGACACGAGCGAATCAAACCGCATTAATTGTTTTATTGTACAATTGGTCCGGAAAACAGAAGCTATTACCCGCTAATGACTCCGTGCGTCTGCGCATCCGCTCATCAGTCTGCGCATCAGCTCATCAGTCTGCGCGCTCCTGAAGATTCTCTAAAATGATGCGGGTTCGAAGGGGGGGCTGCACGTCATTGGCTGTCGGGGAAGGTTAATTGCCGTTGCGTTTAACATGCTAAAACATTCCGTTTTGCCGCACGGCATTAGGGGATGCAAGACTCACCCTTGACCGAGGTCAGACCGTACCCGTCATTAATTAAACCTGTGACATTTAGCTAGATGAGTTTGATATTATGATATTATTAATGTTATTAATATTAACGGTCCTGTGTGAATAGAAGCTGTACCCGACCGTGTTTCTGTTGCATCACACAGATTGGATCTTTCTCAGGCTGCAGGTTTGGAAATAAACACGCGGCTCGGTTATGGAGATTCTGCCTCGCGCAGAGTTGCTGTCAGAGCCACATGGGATGACGTCAGGCGTTGCTCAGGGTTCGTGTCTTGTTATTTGAAAGACGCTTTAAAACATTTCCTTCAAAAGCACTCTGGAGAGTTTCTGACCGAGCAACCCGCAGCTGCAGCGTGTGGCGTAACGCAGCAATGCATTGAAAACTGCGTAATGCCGCGGACAGGTTGTGTTGGCGTGGTTCTGATGCGCTAATGGACAATCATTAGTGTGATTTATGTAATCTAACAGATGCGGCATGCAGTGGCGTCACTGGGTTTACACGTCAACGCATTAACATGGCGATCATCTGTGAACCTGCATTAAAGGGAAGCCCACCCGTGTGTCATTAACACAGTGGATTGTGGTGTGGTGGTCGACCCTCCCCCATCTCACTGGTTTTAATAATGGGCAGAATGGCTGTGCTGGTGGTTTCAGCTCCTCTGGTGTTCTGATAGATGGACCGTGCTGATACATGATCTATGACGTATGCGGAGAAAGGCGAGCTCATCTTTATTCATGAGCTCAGCGCTGCGGCGTTGCGCTGTGAAAGAGCACATCACTGATGTTGTTGATGTTTTAAAATCACATGTTGTGTTGTGTATAAAGTCATGCTTTCCTCCAGATGAAATGAATGTTGTTTGCTTCACATTTCATCAATGCTTTCACAGAAACATCATCATTATTGTTCTGTGGACTCATTAAGAGATTCACGGCCTGTAACTCATGGTGGTTCTCTCGAGGTGAATATAATGATCTCCCAGAATCAGAGACAGAACCAGCCAGCGCTCCTTTTCTAACTCATTAAAACTAGCACTACGCTACTTAAAACAATGCACTTCCTTAGCATGCGAGCGCTGCGAGACTGGAACTGCAAATTCTGCAGCTGATACATGCTATTTTCTATCTGTATCTTATGTACGAACCTCATTAGATGCCAGACCGCAGAATATCACCTGTTATCTTTGTATTTCTGGCAATGGACTGTATTGTTTCTGTTTTCTCATGCGCGTCATTAAAGTAACTTTCCAGCAGTGGACGTCTACAGGGGAAGCTGCTAGCTATCTGCCTCTGAAATGACTTTTTAATGGTCGAACAGATTCGCTCATCTATCACAGGTCTGTGGCACTCTCCAGTCTCAGATAAACTCAAATAAATTCGGTTACTAATGCGCATGCGACTCACTGTTCCATATGCAGTTCTTTACTTGGAACGACAGCTAAATTCATCTGTGTGGGTTTTTCTTGTACACAATCATTCACTCTCAAAGTCAAGTTAAAACAGTATCAAATAGCAGTAAATAGCAGTAAACCAGCACAAAAAGTTGCTCTGGTTACATATTCAATTCAGTTTAATGTTTTTGAATGACGGTAAAAAAGACAAACAAGAGATCAGCCGCAATATGTATATTATTATATAAATACACACACACATTTATCCCTAAATGTTTAGACTTGGGTAAACAGAATCATCTGAAATAAATAACACATTGAGATTTTGGTGATTTAAATGTAATGTACTGTAAAATTTAATCTAGTTTGTTTGGTAGTAAAAAAAATGTTATTATTGACATTTTGAGGTTACTCAAAATTAAATGTGGTCACTGGTAATGCAGTGGATCACAGAATCCAAACATTCACTGTGTTTGTGCTGTATGTTTGGGGTGAGCGTATGTTTGTGAAGGGCAGGAACTGAGCGATGGTGTTGGTGGAGAGGGGCCACTGAGGGGATCTTTTAAAGAAGCACCCCTGTGAAATGAGATGCTAATCAGAGGCAGCAGGGGCGTAAACGACCTGCGCGTGGCTGCCGCAAAAGTCTCGCACTGATATGATAAATTATGCTAAATATTTGACCCTGAAGAATCGGGCGCATGAATGTTGGTTAGATGGTTTTGGGGCCCTCACCCTGTATGCAGTGTGTGACTCGGTGTGTGTCTCGGTGTGTGTCTCGGTGTGTGTCTCGGTGTGTGTCTCGGTGTGTG